>JAOBRD021149692.1:0-10847 GCA_027575215.2 Hydrozoanthus sils | reverse complement strand
CCTCCCATCCCCCATACCCACGGGACCAACTGGTCCGTCCCTAACGACAACGATACCTCCAGTAAATCTAAATAATCATAATTTAATATAATCTTTTTCTCCCTAAAAAGTATACATATTTATATATTACGTGTTATTTGAAAAGTAAATAAATAACGATTATAATTTATATACAAATATACATTCCTCAGCAATAGCTTAATTTAATGATGATCGAGACTTGTTATATGTATAAGATATTTTTAAGTAAATCAGTACACATGGAGATAGGCAATATATATATATCGTTTAAAAGTAGTTGGCCTTGTCAGTTGAACTGTCTCGAGGGTATAATTGGCTTTCCATGAAGTAAATAAACTGTGAAAACCTTGAACTTGCTGAAGATGAATTACGATTGGTTTGTATTCAGACTACAAAGTCTATGGTCTGTCAAAGCATTTGCTCGGCTGCGTTTCTCACAGTCCGAGTGATTACAATGGTCCTGCCACGTTTCTGCATTTCGACTGATGCTTCTCTTCATGAAAATCTTGTCGTTCATTCATTTCGTTTACGTTCTTCCTGCTGTCTGTTACTATGCGAGTTGTGGTGATCAGCGTTGTTTTCCCTTCTCTTCAGCGTTTCAATCGCCCAGCACGTTGTTGTGTCAAGCTCGTCAAAAGCTAGCGCGGCCTCCGAGATCGATCCTTGCCACACGTACGAAGGACGTGGTAGAGGATTTTTATCACAGTTCCTTTTTTGCCTCAGCTTCATACAACACATAAAGCTCGAAAACATCAAGGCCAGCTTTTGGAGAAAGTTTTTCTTTTCCTCAGTATGTTTTTCTTTGTTATTCGAACAAAATTTGAGACTCGAGGCTTTTAGAACAATCTGTTTGCTACTTATCATGTTGCGTTCACCCGCTGTTGTTGGATAGCTTATAGTTCCGCCATCTGATAAATGAAAACTTTTTAGTTTCTTGTGCTTCAGTGTGTGACCAAGACAAAACCTTCTTTTCATGCTACATGATTGCTCCAAGTCTAAACCACCGCCCTTACTCTTTAAGGTGGTATACATTTCGTTATGGATCTCTGCTGAGAAACTAGAAATCAATCTCTTGACGCTTTCCGTTGAATCAAGCAGTCAATCTAGACTTTAGTCGCTCTCTCGGCAAAATCATGCTTGTTAACACAAGCGGGAAGTTTTAGCAAGGTATTTCATTACCAAAACAACTAGTCAATATCGATGGTCACGCGACTAGGGTGGTTGTTAGGTCACAATAGTCACTCGAACGTCACGTACCGTTAACAGTTCACTTCAAACACATCTGCGGCTTTCTGATATTTTAGTTGTTTTTAAGTTTTAAGTTTCTCAGTGATGGATAATACTCTCAGTTTAGAAACTTAAATGGGAAGTTTGAACAGTTAACTCTAGCCTCTTTGGTATTATGATATCTTTCAATATGGTTTCGGGTAAGTTTTTTCTTAACCATAGACGTAATAAACTGACAATTCCGCTTTCGATTCGTCAGTATACGTTGGTCATTAATAACTACAGGAAATCTAGTGAAGAGTGCGTTGACAACCGAACTATAAAGTGTATAAACATGCACCAACAAAGTATTCAATGGCGGTTAGAAACGCGCGCCGCAGGCTACTGGATGAGAGGTTGAAAGAGCTTGGACCGGCTGCAATGTAGGCTAAAGGCTATCCACGCAAAACAGAACCTGTGATTTTATTTCTATAGGTCACTTGTAGTATGTTTGTAGGCCCTTTTTTCATTCTTTGGATATTCTGACAACAAACGTAGGAACGATCTATTGTTTGAGGAGTTTTACTAAAGCAATACAGAAAATTTTAGCTACGCCATTTCAGTAATCGAGCAATCATTAATCCTCACGCCGGCTGAGTTTCGCCGATCTTATGTATGTAAGGCGGAAGAGTCTGTGTTATATTTCAAACTTTGTTTTGTTTTGTTTTCAAGAACCATCCATAGGCGAAATTGAAAACACAGGTCTAACGATAAGAGAACTGTTTTAAGTTATAGGTACAAACGACCAACCGATCGAGTTTCGTAGCTTTGTTAAAGTTGCGAGAATTAGTTTGCAAAAAGATAATGGAATACGGTGCAAAAAATTTTACCGGTTTTTGTTTAAAGAGCCAAGTTATACGTAACTCCACTGATGAAGGGTTTTAAAATCACCAGTCATAACAAACGACAACAGTCCTTATTAGGAGCGTCGTATACCGACGCGTCACTCGGCCTGGCCAACCCTTCTTTATTTCCTTGAGGCAAAACCAATCCACACAAGCCGCATCGGATGTTATCACGCTGTCGTCAGGAAGCCGACTAAATATTGTCGGATACACGATACTAGATACTGGCTGCTAGCGTGTGGAGCCGCGCCAAAGTGATTTTTACTTATCCGAGAAGGCAATGAAACGTAATAAGAAAGACTTCGAAGCTGCGCGCCGATATAGGTTCTGGCGGCAACATTGACGACAGCGGCTTTTGAATCGTGTTTATGGAACTTTATTTTGTTAGAAAGGATTTTGAAAGAGAAAAAATTAAAAGTCGCTCACTTATTTCATTGAAGTAACTCTTTTGGTTGCTGAGATATTAAAGTTTTTTAAAAATGCAAACTGAAAAAGTCAGTGTGACGTGATAGGGGAACTCATAAGTGGAAAGATCACAAAACAACAATCATTTCTTGAATTACACAACCAATATCCTGAAACTTTTGCACATATTATAACACAAACACACGTTATAAAAATAGCTGTTGTGTATCCCATTTGGGTTTCCCCTACTTTGGTAATTTGCATATTTGAAAAACCTTTATATCTCAGCAACAAAAAGAGGTTTTTTAACTGAAGAAAACGACATTTTTCTTCTTTTTCAAAAACCTTTCTAACAAACCAAGTTCCGTGAAAGTGATAGATAGACTTTAAAAAGAATACACTTCTTGCTTGTCCTTTAAGTTTTCGATCATTTATGGCTAGTTTGCTTTATCTTTTGTGCTAGTTACGCTTTGTGAGCAACATATAAGGACTGGTTAGGAAAGCCAGCAAACCTCAAAAGAGAAATACAAAGACAAAGGTGCTTTGTTTTATGTTGAACGAACCGTGACCCTGCACATTCTTTGTTTCAGGTGTTAGTGAGAATGTTCTGACTGGCTACTTGTTAATTTGCATTTCAAAACCTTTTGTATTTTGTGCAAGTTTTGTGCAGATTCAAGACCAGAAAGCAAATGAAAAAGTCAAACAAAGACATACAAAAATGGTTTCCTTACCAGTCCGTGTATATTAACCATGTTGTGAACAGAACTCCAGTTGAGAGTTTTTCTTTAGAAACGATAAATTTTTCTGCATGTCATTCTCGCCGTCGTAAAACCTTATCAAAATTGAGCTTTCCACGTTGCGATTTTCAAGACGACGGCGTGCAGGTGGCCAGCACGGTGCATTCCAACGTGCAGCTATTGTATTCACTATTGTTCTCGGCCATCGTCGACGACGCTGTCGCACTCGTTGCTTATGGTTCCTAATAATAGGGAGAAAACAGTAGCGAATACAATAGCTGCACGTTGGTGATGCACCATGTGGGCCATCTGCACGTCGTCGACTTGAAAATTACAACGTGAACAGTTCAGTTTTGAAGTTTTTGCGACTACGAGAATTATCTTAATCTTCTTTTACCTTTAATAAAATCAAAAGAGAGAGCAAACGAGTTATACGTGATAGAAAAGAGCGAGCAAGGAGTGTGTTTTTGTAAACGACGTATCGACGTTGTCGTCCTCTGTTAATCTTCTTTTACCTTAAAGAAAATCGCTTTCATTCTTTCTATTCACAACGCGTAACTCGGACAAAAGAGAAAGCAAACGAGTTATACGTGATAGAAAAGAGCGAGCAAGGAGTGTGTTCTTGTAAACGACGTATCGACGTTGTCGTCCTCTGTTAATCTTCTTTTACCTTTAAGAAAATCGCTTTCATTCTTTTCTATTCACAACGCGTAACTCGGACAAAAGAGAAAGCAAACGAGTCATACTTGATAGAAAAGAGCGAGCAAGAAGTGTGTTTTGTATGCCGTCGTCGTCGATGTTAGCGTCCTTAATTTATCTTAAACTTCCTATTGACGAAGAGTCTTCAAAAGATCAACCAGCAACTAATAAAAATAAACATTCCCAGAGTTCAAAGGAAACTGGCTTTGTCTTCGTGAAGAGGGCAAGGAAATTTAAACCAATCAAAAGAAAGATAAAGTTTACCCCAACCTTACATCAACCAATCACAAATCCGATACCTTTGAGATAAAAAAGTTCCAAATCAAGTTTTTCAAGAAGTTTTTATCACTTTGCAGCTACCTGCCGTGAAATGAGACGAACACAGCAGGCGTTTGAGTCTCTTGTTGCCTTGGCAACAAAACAAACACTCTCAAGGTTGATAAAAGGTACCCACGCCATTACAAACCTAATTGGATGAGAATAAACAGTTGTGATGAACAAAAACTATTTCTAAC
Organism: Hydrozoanthus sils; assembly: GCA_027575215.2. Lineage (NCBI taxonomy): Eukaryota > Metazoa > Cnidaria > Anthozoa > Zoantharia > Hydrozoanthidae > Hydrozoanthus > Hydrozoanthus sils. Next base: position 6,359 of record JAOBRD021149692.1, on the reverse strand, counting down.
AGGTACTAAATATAATTATTTAGGGTGGCAAACCTCCAACTTGTTCATTTTTTCTAATCATTTAGGAGGAAAAATTAAAAGGTAAAAATAAAGGGAATTTTGTCCATTCCAAACTCAAGTTCTTTGCCTGCCGGGCAAAGACAAAGTAAGATATACACAGTTTTGTAGGTTTGTCCCTAAGAGGATTTGTTTATCTCATGTATCCTGCCTAAAAAAAATTGTTACATAAAACCCAGAGAGGAGCAATGTTTACAAGTTAGTCATTTTACAGAAATTAAATAGCACAGAAACAATTAGAGCACTAAAAAAATACTGAAGTCAGGTTTTGCCATTTTTCTACAAAATAGTGCTGCGAATAGGTTTGTGAGATATGTCAAACCAGGAAAAAAATAAGAAGCAAGCCAATTTATGAACATTCATGGCCTAAAGTGTACCAGAGTTTCAAAATTTTGACTTAACACAAAATTTGCACAAAAACAAAACACAAAATTCATCTGTTAACAAAGGTCCCTAAACTCGTTTCTGGTCACTTTAATCTTCCTTCAACTACAAGTAAGTTACAAACAACTCTCCTGCTTTACAGTTGGGCCCTTTACCCAAAACCTTGAAAATCTAGCCCGATTCTACTAAGTTTTTGAAGGCCAATTTGCTTAACTGCTCGTGCAACACAATTCTGTCGCATTGCATTGTGGGAAAATTGGCAGAAAATTGTGCGGGACAGTCTGTCCCCCAAAATATCTAGATTTTTTTTATAAGTCTCTGACCAGGCTAACATTCTACAAAAATTCTTGTCCGTCCGTTTTATCTGATGGTCAAACTTACAGAAACACAAAATGTAGCTGGCGAGACCTGGCACATTTGCTCATTTGGCCCCTTTTCCATGAACAACAACTGTCAGCCGATCAACTTGATCGTTCCGACATGTTAAATTCATGGTGCCAATAAACAGTTGCTCGTTACTGGCAAGGATTAAGCCTTCTTAGCCCTTTATGGTGAGATCAAGCACCAGCAAATGCCCTGTATCACACAAAAAAACACTACTTTTTCGCGTTTTGAAATTTGAAACCGCCCTTTTCAAAATTAATTGAATTATGGCAAGCACGGTCACGTGAACACCTTTTGACATATGACATTATACCTGTATGCTATGCCCAGTCTTTCAGTGTTTAATTTTGAAGAAATAGCAATTTTACGATACCCCCCTCCCCCCAAAAAAGGCCTATTTCCCAAAGGTAGTGGACCACCTTAATTCTGTGTCCTTTACACGAATGCAAAGAGGTATATATACGTGTTTCGATGATAACGAGCTGTACAAACAAACACTGGGGGAAATTTTTGATATGGATACCGGGTGTGTGTTGGGCTTGGTATACGAGGAGTCCCGCCCTTCCCGCTCCTTACCCCTCCCTACAGAATCGCCCGGTGGGGGGGAGGTACTCCCTATATCAGGATGGTTGGTCAGTGACGACCATCGTATTTTTTAGAGATTAAAATAGCCAGTCCGGTATTATTTAGGGGTTGTTGAAAGAAATCCTAACCTTCACCCTAACCCTAAACCCTAACCCTAAACCCTAACCCTCACCCTAGCCCTCACCCTAACCCTAAACCCTAACCCTCAACCTAACCCTCACCCTAACCCTAAACCCTAAATCCTAAACCCTAACCCTAAACCTAAACCCTAAACTCTAACCCTAAACCCTAAACCCTAAACCTAACCCTAAACCAGAATCCTATCCCTAACGCCGACCCGCTAGTTATCCTGGGAAAATTTTCAGATTTCAATTGGTATTTTTTTGGGTAGAAAATTTTTGATCCCTTGTTGGTATTTTTTTAGGCTATTTTCGGGACTTTTCCGACGGTGATCTCTATCTTTTGACCCCGAAGTAACCCCCCTCCCCCCGGCCGGGGGCAGATACGTATATACACGCACATTTCGAAATGCACTGGGTGTACACTTAGTTATATGACCTGATATGACAGTTCATCGTTACTGTGAAACAACAGCGGAGCTCGTCGAAGTTTTTATTCTTTATCAAATGGACGCTTGAACTGATTTCTTTATTACTGTCCGAAGCTAATTTAAATTGCAAAAATTTCCTGAAGCAAGTGTTTTTATAGCAGTTTTTGTTTAAAGTAATTTCGGAAGACATTACATTACACGCTTCTTTTATAAGAACCAGTCAATTTGGCCGAGGCTCATTGTTCTAAATTTTTTGGCAACCCGAACCCCAAATTGTTCTTTTAAAACTGTCCTTATTTCTATGTGTGCCTTACGTCGACTTAAAATTAAGCCTAAGATATTGCAATACATGTATTGTGAACGAAATGCTGGCGGGTGTATTTTTGATCCATTCGTCCTCTGGTCCTCGCCGATTTATCATTAATTCGCCGAGTCATTTTCTTGAGACGATTTCTAGTGATTATCTCAGGATCAAAGCTGCGAATCACCTTTTTTCATTCTGTTAAGTTAAAGATCGAAGCTCAGTGAAAAATTATTCATCGAACCCGAGCCTTAAATTGTTCTTAAATTTTGGCCAATCTGAGCGTCGTTGTTCTTATAAAAAACGTATATCTGGACACAGCAAATGTGTTAAATGTCCTAAACGTGAATTTTCTTTATCACTGAAGAGAACCCTCACGATGACGTTTCGAAATCGTTTAGTTATTGCAACTGTTTCTACATTAAAAGCCTTATATATTCTATAATTTTATCATTTATAGCGAAATCACGTCAAACATTAAAGGCGAAACAGACTAGCTTTGCTCCATGTGTAAAAGTATCAAGAAATAGCAAGATTGATATGCCGTGTGTGGTGTGCATCATGGCACATGGCAGATTCGGCCCTAGCCTGTGAACAGGCTTTTCGACGAAATGAGTGGGAAAGGGGACTGGGTTTCCCACTCATTTCGTCGAAGAGCCTGTTCACAGACTAATTCGACCCGAGAAAGACGAGGAAGTCAAAGGGATTTTTCTTAAAATTTAGCTCTGTATAATCAGACGACGTCACGTGACATACGATGTCACACGGCTAAAGCGTTTTGTAGTTCCTATGTCTGTAGTTCCAACAGGTCGATTCGTTCACGTTATTAAAAAATATAGAATGTTATAACTTCTTAGCCTACCCCCAAATTCCAAGATGACGGCTAAGAGGCGAGTATGAAGGGTTAATAAAGCTACCGTTCTATTAAACCTTGCTACGACACATTTTCAAGGTGCTTAATGGTCATATATTAAGATAAAATATGTTCAGCTGCATGTTCCCCTCAAGTGAGCCATTTACCCATATATTCGTATCTCGGTTGATGGACTCAGAATATTGCCCAAGGGTTTAGTTAGCGTCACGGCCGGGTAGATGATTTTAAAAACCCACAAGTCTTTCTCGTAAACAATTGCAATTCTTGATAATTTTATGTTCTTATCCTCCATCACCGTAATCAATCGAGCAAAACAAATGAAAACCCAGCCAAACTCTGTCAATTGTTTTGCGAATCGGGTTCGGCAATCAAACTTCAACTCAACTCAAGTATTTTTGCTAAGTTCGATTGAATGCAAAGGGTTTGGTGACTTATGTATCGATCAATTCGAGACTTCAACATCCCCCCGGGCAACCCCCGGGAATTTGAACTTTTGAAATCGCTTTTGGTCAAATTCCCGGCCCCTGGGACAAGATCGATGTTCAAATGCCCGGCCATGTGGAAAAAATTGAGTTCAAATGTCCCCACCCCCGTTGGACATTGATATGTTTTAAAGAGGAAATGGGCCCAACGTGTGGACATAAAAGGAAGTTTACAGGTTGTGTTGAGTATTTATATAGTATATCCACAGATACGTTTTATAATTAAAATGTCAGCAAATTTGAATCCTAGAGGCACTTAAATTCATCATTGGAAAACATGTTCAAATGCCCGGCCCTCCCCCTCTCTTTTGTTCACATGCCCTGCCCCCGGGGACTCCTAACGTCAAATTCCCGTCCCCCAGGAAAAGGGTGCTGTCAAATGCCCGAGGGGGATGTAGAAGTTTCGATTTGATTGATACATTAATTCGGAGGTAAAGTTAACGCATGAATAATCGCCAATCACTGTGTAGGAAACTTTGACTAACAAAAGAAAACCTAACAAATTTCAAAGTTGTTCTGGTGTAGACCGAGCTTGGTTACAAAACAAAGGACAACATGAACAACGTAAAACGATTGCGCAATAATTTTACTTCGCAGTTCAGATTGTGCCCACAGGCGCTTGCGTGACTATTGAAATTGCTTTTGGGTTTTGATACTTCGAATGTGAACGTGTTTGGTTGACTATGCCGGGTCAAATGCACGAGCTAAACTCGTGGAATGGTAAAAGTTGCAATTTTACTAATAAAGCAGTAAACGAGTTTTATTCTCCCTCTCCGTGTCTTTTCTGGACACAGACGAAAAAAACGAGTTTTTTTACCACAAATTCTGTACGTCAGTTCAAATGACCTCACTCAACCAACCACGTAAACACTACTGTATAAGTGTATATTCTGAGACGTAAAGTAAAATACACGCAATTGTGGATGTTCAACTGTTAAGCACAGTTGTTCCTGTTCTGATTTTCGGGTATTTCGTCATCGGAAAACCTAGCAATAGGTTGACTTCCTCTCTTCTATCGTTACAAACAAAACTTCATTGATGTCATCGATACTTGAGAACGCGGTAATGCGTGGGAAGGACTAGAAAGGGGAATTATAGCTATACCAGATCACGAGGACCACTCACTGCCTTCAATGTTTTGCTTCTCTGCGAGAGACGGATTATTTTTAAAACCATTTACTGTGGGCTTATGCATATCTACCAAATAATTTTCCACAAGAATTTTTAACCCGAATCCTTTCGTCTTGTCGTTTTCGCTTTTCCCTTTCTTGCACCAAGATCCGAGTATCAATCACAGCACACACAACATTACGCCGTAATGTGGTAGTTTTAATATTCCCAAGCATTGAGCAAGCAAGCTTGAAAATGAGCGTATGGTAAATAACTATGTACAACAATAAAACAATAACGTGTAAACTATATAACTTTGTAAATTAATATTTATAAAATGTTAAGTTTTGTTATAACGTTCGTGTTAGTCGTGTTATTTAGAGTGTATTCGCCGCTCTTTGCACGTCGGTATTCGTTGTTTTCCTGACTACAAATATTCATTTTTTATTTTGCCTTTCAAGGTAAACGCGAATAAAGTTCAACGTTCTTAAAAGAAAGAGTACGAAAATGCCCTCTTTAAGTTGTTGGTTCTAATTTTCCACACCCGGATGGTTGCGGTTGGGTAAATCAATCTTCCAATGGGTTGACAGCTTTCCCTCCTCGAAGGCACCTTCTGTAACTGACCTTTGCCAAACATAAGAGTGCTTGAACTTCTTGTTCCTTTTGGCTTTTTTTCGCCTGTTGCAATACAGCCGACATATTGTGGCAATTCTCAGGAAGGCTCGCCTTACTCCTGTCCTCGTGAGCTGGTGTTTATCTTCGTCGTTCATTGAGGTCCTATTTGTTCGGCCCTTGCCTCTCTGCCCGCAACATTTGTTTTCGATGCCACAGTCCTTTGAATTATGTGCCTGTCTCTTGCAATTCTGCTTGCAACATTTATTTTCAATGCTGTATTCAACAACAGCCAAATCCCGTTTTTCATATATTTCATGAGAAGAGCCTTTCTCAGTTCTACCGATGCATTTCGGGCACCGCATGCGAGTTTTTCTCCCAACTCCCAAATTTGGTTCTCTTCCAACTACACGCATTGTGAAAGCAACAAATATAAGTTTTGTGGTTGACGAGGTTCTTATAAAACCACTGTTGCGACAGTATAATCCGCTTGTCGGTTTCGTTCACCCTGTATATGCTATATGAGTAACTGGCACAAAGAAACGTAAGATGAGTAAAATAGATTCCACGGCTGCTTCGAAATTTTTCACGTCACAACATGTGTTCGTGCGTCAATCGACCAGAACGCCGCCGGACTTGATCGCGATATGCCGATGTCAAGTACTTTTACTATAGTTCCTTTTGATGTTTACTGAAAACGTATATTCATTCTAAACCTAGCGGAAACTAAAGTAGTTGAACCTTTAAATCTGTACAAGATGAACGCGTTTTTCATACTGTAGAGTGTTGAAATGTGTACAGCGTAAAATGCAGTATGTACAACATGCATGTTGTACAGGGTAAAACTTTGGTAAAGGTTAGTGATTCGTTTTTATATTTATTTTTTGACATTTAACGGCAAACTTTTAACATTCTCGTTCACAAAAACACGAAGATCAACAGATATTTTAAAAAGTTATCAACAATAATTTAAAACACCCGTTACACTACCTTCTGCCCCCGCACAGAGAAGCCTTCCCC
>JAOBRD021149587.1:0-10848 GCA_027575215.2 Hydrozoanthus sils | reverse complement strand
CAGTAAGGGAAGAAGTCAAAACAATGGTATTTTTAAGGAACCCAATTTTGTCTGGGGAGGTGGTGGGTGGCGGCACAGTAATATCCTCTATATCTTACACTTTATATGTCAACAATCTTTTTGAATAATTAACTGGTTCAAAATTCCTAAACGTAGGTCCCCGATGACAATGGAAGCGCTCCTCTATTGCCCATAAAGCGTAAACTGAGTGACGCTGAAAGAAAAGAGAACGAGGAGGGTGAGTTAAACCGCTGACCACTAAGACTAATAAGTCATTTCCAAAGTACGCTCCACTGCGACTGCGCACAAACAAAACCTTCAAGTTGAAACAAGGTGCAAAAAAAATACAGCAAATGGACGTATGAAAAGTGAGCACCTAACCTCAATTTGAAGGCTTTGTTTGTGCGCAGTGGAGCGTAACTCGGAAATCCCAGAGGAAATACAACTGCAGTTTAGTAAATAATGAGTTATGTACCATTTTCAGTCCTTTTAGAGATTTATGATTTATTTTTTAGAATATATTGTTGATAAATACAACTACTTCAAATCTACATTTTATTAATTTTGTTACTTTCGCCTGCGATAATACATGTGTGAAAACAATCTTTCAAAGAAATTTTCCATTTGACTTTAATTATCAATTATAACCGATGTAGCAAATTCGCCTTAATGAGTACAATCCTGGGTCACTTATCAATTTTTTCGCAATATCATTTTTGTAAAGGAGCTTAGTTACGAAATAAAAGCGCACCATTAGCACTTAAAAGTTTTCTTAATTCTGACAAGTTTTAAGAGAATTGTCCTTTTTTCTTTCAAGGAACACAACTGATTACCATGAGCCCGAAACAAGAGCCAGATGCTTGATGCTGTCACAGTCTACACAAAACCCACTTACTAAGGAGGACGTTCACTAAAACTTTTACTAGAATTCCATTTTACCGTTTAAAACCTTCAACCTTTTCAGTATGGGCCAGTTATCAACCTCTAAGGACCCGGTTCCATGGAAAGTCTCAGCCCGGGTGGTGTTCTTTGCCAAGTTTTAGGGAGGGCAGGAGGGGAAGGGGATGGAGGGTGGGGTTGAGATGGGGGTTGGGGGCTAAAACATTAGCCCGGTCTCTTTAACGAAAAAAATAAAATAAATATAAGCCAGTGTGTGTGCTAGCTAATGATACGCTTTGTATCTTTCTGTGGTAATTCGAGCCTATTTGTTAGCTCTGCCGTGCTCACGAAGCCCAACAAGGCCGAGACAGCTGTTCACGGCTGCTAACTTTCTAAAGTGCGGTACAGGCTTAGTTCCTTCTGACCCGCGAGGCCTTAGTGCCATTTTACTGGCTGTTTCTATTGCTTTACCACGCATGCCCAACATCACTAATTTTTTTTTTTTTTTATCACAAGTCAGATCCCACAAGCGTAACGCTTACCAATTTTGCTAAATATCCAGGCCAAGTCTTCACCACCTGGGCAGGGTTGGCAGCCCGGCAAAACGGGCTGAAACTCCGCATGTAATCGCAATGAAATCCCGTCTAACCCGTGCTGTGATTATCATTATTCTGCGTCCACATTGTGAAAATGACAGCAGCAGTCACGCAGTGTACATGTCCTTTTGATAATAAAATTTTTCCCAGCCGTATGTCCACTGTTATAGCAAGGTTTCGTCATTTGGTTTGACTATAACAATATAAAAACTCCAATATTTAGTGCTAAAAAGTAGAATGAATCAACGCACTTGTTTTCAATGCAAGACAATGCAGAGACTTTTTTTGGTTGTAATTGAAGAATTTTCAGCGCAAAGGTTTGAACTCTAGCCGGGCTGAGTTTTACATTTAGTATAGGTAATCACACGACTTCGAGTTCAGTTTAGGAAATAATTTTATTGATGGCTGGATGGATGGATGGACAGATAGATGGATGGATGGAGAGATGGGTAGGTGGATGGATGGAGAGATGGAGAGAGGGATAAATGAATGGAGAGATGGGTGGATGGGTGGAGAGATGGGTAGATTGAGGGTTGAAGGAACCATGGATGCATGAATGATGGATGGGTAGATAGAGAGATGGGTGGATAGATGGATGGATGGATAGATGGGTGGGTGGATGGATAGATGGATGGAGGGAATGGTGGATGGAGAGATGGAAGAGTTGGTGGATGGATGGATGAATGGGTGGATGGGCGGGTGGATAGATTGGGTAAATTCTATACAATAGGTAACTCACAATACATAATTTCTTCGGGTTATTAATGAAAAATCAGAGAATAAAAAAATGCTCCTCCACTCTCCCTACCGTCGGAACGACGTCCCATGACTTCCGATGTAATTTCTGTATTCAACTTTTATTTGAAGACGTCTTAATTTTTGAACTTGCTTACATGATTCACACGGTACGTTTTGCATACAGTTTACCAAACTTACTTTAGTAATCAACCAGTAAACTTTTTATTGTAGTATTTAGTAGAGTATATGGTTCCGCTACACCCTATTATCTTGTACTATAGCGTGGCAGTGAATACCAACTTAAGATGGGCAGTGATTAAAGATACAGCATGTTTAAGTTACCAGAATTTTTGAAAAATATCTACAGGAATATAAATTGTACTTAGTAACTTACACATTCATTCAGAATGTAAGTTCTTTATTTTCAATACTTCGAGAACAAAAATTTCTTGAACTTAATGTATTTTTTTATTAATTTCTACGTTTATGTCTATTGTGCATATTTAACTTCCAGTGTCGACACACGGAATACTTTACTTTCATTATACTTTTTGTTTTGTTTTCATATTTTTTTTTCCTTGCTCGAGTTTTCGTTAGCAAAAAAACAAGACCCGCATTCAATAACGCAGTCATGTAGAGAAATTTACTAAATGCTTTTTACACTCGCTTATTACCAGTTAATACACTTTTTATTAAGAGACGTCTTAGCTTTTTTTATTGTCGGGATGACATAATACATGTACATCGGCTACCTATAAACCTATAGCTAAATATAAAGAAACAAAATCAAAGAATTACCACAAAGTTAGTTATTTAGTTCTACGCCACTGTTAATCACCGTCGAATTTTACTGCATCCCGCTTTCTCAGGCTTCAAGATTTCCATACGAAAACGAAACTGAGTTATTCTATATTTAGAAAAAGCCATCGCCGTAGTCCCTTCCCATCATGCCTAGCACCATTGACCAGGCCATGCTGTCGCTGTCCGTTTCACCAGCTATGATCTTCAAGTTTGGCCTGCGCCTGCGCAGACGGTAGACTACCTCATGAGAAATCTTCAGTTGGTCAGTGACGCATAACAACTTCAGGTTTGGCAAAAAATCTGCATCAAAGAGTGCCTGAATGGGAGAGCAAAACCAATTTTGATATTTTATTTACCTACTTTAGATAAAGATATGTTGTTGTTTATGTACATATACTATTAAAAAATCTGAGCTCGAGTTTGTTATTCCTCGTTGGTACCGTCAGCTTAAATATTATTTTTATCATTATTAATATATTATTATTGTTATTGTTTTTATTGTTATTGTTATTATTATTGTATAATGCCAAATTTCTCCAGCTTTCTCAGTGTTAACAAACAAGTTTATTGGATGTGAAGATGATCTCGTGATCGAAAACATTTAGTTGTTTCTAGGCTAGTTTTCCGTGGGTGCCATGCGCAAATGGTACGCAGAAGACGTCAGTAAGTTCGACGAATGAGAAAGAATTTATAATTGACCCAGACCTTACTTTGACCTATCATTCATGAACTTTGAACATTCTATCCCTGCAGTGATACACATAGAAGTACCCAGTTTAACCTTCAGTTGTACCGCAATTTCTTCATTAAGCCCCTTCTCTAGCAACTCCCCTTTTTGATAATAAGCCCCCTCCCTAATAAGCTGTATGTAAACTGACAATCGTCAATGAATGACCTTCATACACTTGTCACTCAGAGCCCCAGAAGATCTATCATGGCCAGTCACTTCTAGATGTTCAAGCAGTGGACACTTCTCCATGATCTCAATCACGGCCCCATCGGATGCGCCCGTTACGGACTCCAGTCGTAGTTTTCTCAGTTGAGAACAGTTCTCTGCAATGTGCCGGATGGCCTTGTCGGTCAGCCACACCCCGTCTCCAGTGTTTGAGGATCCTAACTCAAGCACGACCAGGCTTTCTTTCCATTTATCCACCGTGCTAATTACGTCCTCATCATGAATCTTGAAGTCCATCCCGAACTCCACGCGTCGCAGTTGTTTGCGAGAGAGAAGAAACTCCTCCAGGTCGCTTTTCGTTTTAAAGAAGGCTTTAAGAATAAGAGATATCTTTATTTTATCAGCCCTTTGGGGAAAAATCCGTTTTGTCATTATTACAATGATTGCTGGTGCCCAGATCCTATCTCATTTTAGCGCGACGGCTGTAGTGCCTTTTGAGATTTTTGCTAGTCAAAAACTCGTGCTTTCCATTATACTCTACAATTTGCCCTCTAACAACCTCAAAACGCACTGCGGCAGCCGCGCAAAAATGACAGGACCTGGGCACAAGTAACTCATTCATTAACACAAAGTTCATTGTAACTGCCATCGTCACTATTACAAACTTTTCATCAACCATTACTATCACTTTTATTTTTTCATTATCACTGATAACCACTCTTTTCATTACTATCATTTTTATTTCTAAGTTTTTGTACCTAACAACTGATAGCGGTTATCGAGAATCTCAGCCCGCGGAGTGCTTGACGTACGGACCAAGCATAGCAAGGTTCGTACCACAAGACCGAGGTCTGGGAGTCAGGTTAACGTTAATAAGGCAATGTTTACATGATACCGGATCGAGATTCATCTAGGTTCCACACGTACAATCACTGAATTTGTTTATACGATACATAAAAAGTTTTCATACCGGAATGGCTCGATCCGGTATGAATTCATCCCGGTTTTCGCACCTGATTGAAATTTTCGTGCCAGAATGAATCTCGATCCGGTATGAATTCATCCCGGTTCTCGCACCTGATTGAAATTTTCGGGCCAGAATGAATCTCGATCCGGTATCATGTAAACATCACCTAAGTCGAATTTGGTTAGTAAATTTTAAAAGAGAGCGAAATAAAATAGAGCGAAAAAGAAAAAATGTTTGTAATATCGGCGGTCGTTACAAAGGAATCCTGGCCTCTCATAGGTCGATCAAATTACAGGATTATGTCTGGACATATATAATAAAAGCGTATAGTAAAAGGGACCCCGAAAGTTCCTTGGCGAGCTCTTGCGAGCATGCGCATATGCGCACCTGCACCCCCAAGCATTCGAGCACGTTATAAAATACAATACGAGCACGCATCAAAAATACGCGCAAGCATTCGAGCATTGCGAGCACATCCGACATTTGGGAGACCATTCGGGGGCTCTAGTAAACCTAGCTTTGTCACCAGTTTTAAATTTTTAGAACAGCTTTGCTAGGTTGTTTGTCGGCGGCACAGTGGCCGAGCGGCTAGCGTGTTTGACTGGTAATCCTAGGGTCGCGAGTTCGAGCCCCGGTCAGACCACTGTGTTGTGTCCTAGCTTGAACAAGACACTTTACCTGACTTTGTACCAGTCGACTCAGTTGTTTAAATGAGCACCAGCTCTGGTGGGAGCGAACCTGCGATAGATTAGTGTACTGTCCAGTGGGAGTCAAAGACTCTCATCCGCTTAACACTACAACAACCGGAGATTAGCGCCGATCTTATGAGCCACTTAGGCTCGAGAAAGGATTTAGCTAGATAACTAGCTAGTTAGTAAAGTACTACATTTTAAAAACATGCCCTATGAGACATTTTGCTAGCTTAGCTTGCTAGGTTGTTTGGGCGTGGGTTCGAGTTCTCGGTTTGCGCGATTATCTATTGAGCTCCGTCGTTCGGTTACATAAAAAGTGCGAGCAAAAAGCTGGAAAATACAAAGGTCTTATTGCTTCAACCGGACTAACTAACCTTTTGGCTCTATCTTGTAGAACTTTATATCGCTCTCATATGAAGGTGGCTCAAATACATTGAGGGCGTCTCCGTGAGCTACGCAGGGCTCACCGCTCCTATGGCAACACTTCTTACACATATCATTCTCACAATCGCGTTTCGCCTGGTTTGCGCATTGCTCGCCCATGCATTTCTTCTTTTGGGAGTTCTTGGATTTTTTCAGCTTTTGGACTAAAACGTTTCCTGCGGCGGTTCTTTCTTCATCCGGGATGTTCTTGTGCATTGGCGCCCTTGGTTGAGCCACCTTTAGAGGATCGTTGATTCCAAGACTTTCACCTGAAATTTCATTAAGACATTAAATAACTACAGGAAGTAAATCTCTATTCTCTCATTAGAAAATGGATAGCTAACTCAAAGAAGATAAACCTGTCGGAGAAGTGTTTCAACATTGAGAAATTATCTCATCAGAAAATGATTTGAAATTGAACCCAAAGGTTGAACAGCCAACTCAAAGAAGACAAACCTGTTCGGGAAGCGTCTTTAAATTTTGAAATTTCTTCCGCAGCACCATCAAGAAATTGGCACCGGTTAGAGCGTAAGGGTATATTGTTCTATAGGCCAACAGAAATAATGGACCTTTGTGTATGCTATCATATTACGTCTCTCGGTGTCTCGTTTACCCAATTTGGAGACTATGACGTAAACGGCGTATTAGGTCAATTGAATAGTCTATTTCACGGTTTCTGAAAGGTAACCTAGTTTCTACATGAAACCGAGGCGAAGGTTGTTCTGACACAGTTAGAGAAGTGGAAATGATTATCATAAGAAAGAAACTTATTAACATGTCTATAATTTCAATTTCTTTTACTGTTCCAGGACCCGTGGAATGGACTATTTGAAACAATGAACTACTTACCGATCTCCACCAGAATATCGGCAGTCCACAGCGTATCTGCGGCGCTCTTGAAAAACGTGTTCCTCTCTTCTTTCTCCCAGCCCATCTTCTTCTCTAAAGCCTCAAATAACATGTAAGCCAGACCCTCGTCCACTTGCACCGGACACTCACACTCTGCTGTTTTACACCTAGTATAGTAGAGTCCAAGTATGGCGCAGTGGCGCAAAAATAAGCGTAGTTAGTAAAAACAGAAAAAAAAGTGCGATCGCACGAGGAGACGAACCAAGCAAACGTCAAAAGCGGGAGACTTTGGGGTTCGGGGGCACGCTTCTTCCGAAAATTTTGAAAAGTAGATTTTCTAAGACTGAAATGTAGGCAGTCAAAACCAACTTCAAATCATGGATGATAATCAATCTTTTGAACTTCAAAATCGGTTTTTTCTAACTTCTTTACATTTTTTTGCTTAATTTCATGTATACTACACAAACAGTGAGTCAAAACTAAACTATATCATATGTGTTTTTAACCTTGCACAGCCTGTTGGGGGGTGGCCACCGCCCCCCCCCCTCCCCCCTCCTACCTCTCCCTCTTCCTTCCCTATGGACCTGTGAATGGAGATACAACTACTAACTGACAGATTAACTTCTTCTTTAAACCTGAGTTAAGGTAAAGTGGTGCATTTATATAGCACCTTTTCCATGTGAATGTTCTCAAAGGCGCTTTACGATAATCAGTTAACCCCCAGCGGACCGGAAGCATATTCGCAATATATAGGCGCCTCAGGCAACCGCTTCAAAGCGGTCCATGTATGCTGGTACTCATTTTACCGACCCCGGATGGAGGAAAAGCTGAGTGGCCTTTAGCGGGAAAGAAGGTCACCTAAATATTCAACTCTCGACCAGGCCGGGAATCGAACTGGGGACCTCAAGATTGGGAGACAGAGATCTTTCCACTGCGCCAACAGAGTTATGCTTGACTATCATGCACTTACTGAATGAATAAACTCTATCACATTACTCCTCGGTTCCTAAAGGATATCTGGAAATCCAAACCTCACCTACAACTGAACGAATCTTTCTCTCCGGTGACGAGTAGGTACTCACGCACTAAAAGCCCTAACTGCTCAGGGTCAGCGATCTCCTTTCCCATCTCCCAGAACACCCTGGATAGATCAACACTGAGGTCACTGTACTCGATTGTCTTCAGAGCTGCTGCTAGCGCCTCAGTCGACCAGCGATCAGGCTCTTTGGCCTTGGAGGCTAACAGCATTGTTGCTACGTGAGACTCCAGGGATCTGTAACAAACACAATCTTTACCAACATGACAACGATACCGTAAACGCTACCGACGCACTGAACAGTTTTATAAAAACTAAATTGTTTTTGATTTTGTTTTCATCGTGTCTCTAACAGTTTTGTTGAAGTTATCGTTATTGCCGCTTTTGCAACTGTAGCTGTCGTCGTTGTTACTGTCATTCGCGTTTACGTTGTCTTCTCCATTGTTACTACCTTCTTCGTCATTGTCATTGTCATTGGCATTGGCATTGGCATTGGCATTGGCATTGGCATTGGCATTGGCAATGACATTGGCGTTGACGTTGTCATTATCACTGTCATTGTTGTCACTGTCACTGCCATGGTTGTTGTTTTTGTTATTGTCACTGTCAATGTCAATGTTGTTACTGTTGTCGTTGTCGTCTCCGTTGCTATTAACATTGAATTTTGTCATTGTCGCCGTCACTGTCATTGTTGTTCTATTGTCGCTGTTGTTGTTGTTGTTGTCGTTGTCTTCGATACTGTCATTGTCATTGTTATTCTCGTTGTTGTTGTTATTGTTGTTGTTGCTTTCTCTGTATCTGAAACTAATACCGACCACCGACCTGATTCTGGAAGGCGAATTACACAGCGTCAAGATCAGAGCAATAACATCTGCATCGCGTTTTTCAACTATTTTCATAAACAACTCCGACGACTTAGTAGTGTCAGGCTTCCAGCATCGGAAAAACTCTCCAAGGACTCGGCTCGCCTGTACATCGTATTGGTCATACTCTTTTACATCTAACTGTACAAGGGTTGTTATCAGCGTGTATGCGGCCTCTACATCCCAGACCGTGGTCTTGTACTTCTTCAGTGCAGCAAAGTAGTTTTGTACATCTTCTTCGCGCGACTCAAACGAGTCCTGCTCTTCCATTGCTTGGACTTCTTCGTTGTCGTTGTTAATCTCACTGACATCTGTTGTTTCAACTGTGCTATTAGCTGGAATAAAACGTTTACATGTTAAGTCGAAAACAGCGCAACGCAATGTAATGGTTGTACTAGTATAAAAAGGAAGCTTGTTGTTATTATATATAGACAGCATTTTTTCTTAGATTTTTCAGTTTGAGTTATGATTATAGGGATACAAAACGAAACCAACAGTCATATATATTCAATGTTACACAGGCTTCAATTCAAGCGTCACAACAGGCCTAGGACGGCAGCGATCTTAAGCAACGAGGAAGGTAACGCCAACGACGACGGCAAAAAATTAATAATGGTGAATAAAATAACTGCACGTTAGAATGGGCGTGTTTGCTACCTGCACGGCGTCCTCTTGAATATTACTACGTGAAAAGCTTATTGTTGGAGTTCTTGCGACCAAGAGAACGACCTAAAGAAAAGTGTCTCTGTCTCCATTTACCTTTAAGAAGGAAACTTTGGTCTTTTTCTTTTCACAAATCGTAATTTGAAAAAAGAGAAAGCAGAAGAGCCATGCGTGATTAAAATGGACAAACCAGGAGTGTGCTGTTTTGTAAACAGTCGTCATTAATTTTGCCCTTTTCGTTGCGTAAGATCCCGATTATCATGGAGTTGAGGCGTAACGTGCCAGCCAGTCAACCTAACGAAAATCGCTCTAGGGAAGATAGAATCGGGATTCAGCCTGCGAGTAACAGGATAACTTTGTTCCCAGAGCCCTTTCCTCTCCCTCCCTGTCGACGGGGAGGAAGAGGAAAGGGCCCTCGGAACGAGGTTGATAACAGCAAGTATGCGTTCTCCTGCGTCAAACGCAACCACTCTGAAACACAATTTGAAAGTCCAAAATCAATTTTTCAATGCCTAAAAGGTTTGTATATTTTAATTATCAACAAATATTGAAAGCGAATTCTCCAAAACACAAAACTAACAGTTCTGTTTTCTGTTGATCCACATTTCTACAGCTTTCTCAACGGAAAGTTCTTCTCCCTCCGAGCTACCATTCTCTTCGTCGTCATCATCCGGGTCACTCAGCGACGGTGCACTCGCTACTGCTGCGGCAAGCAGTAAGTTGAAGTTACAGTTATAACCGCACCCTATCCCTGCACCTAATACAAAAATATATATCAGTATATTCGAGATACATCCGATTAGATTGTATTTTCTGCGAATAATTTTTTGAAATGCCTTCTTTGCAAGTTAACATGGAAAATGGCGCAAAAAATTCATGTAGAAAAGTATTTGTTGGGATGCTAGATTGCTAGCGTTTATAGATCTATAGTTGACTCCCGTTTATTCGAACCTCCCAATAACTCAAACCCTCGCTCACTAGAACCTTTTGATAACTCGAACCCTTGCTAACTAGGCTTAGCCACAAGTTGCCGGTAAATTCTTAAAAAGTTGCCGATAAAAGTGCGAAAAGTTGCTGAATTTTCCAAAAGTTATAAAAATTCACTCGCGTTTTTTTTTCACTTATTTTGGCTAAAATTGTTTTTTGTTGTGGTATACGGAGTGTTTTTCATGAAAACATTAAAATTCACATATTATGTATTAACAAAACTTTTTCTATAATATTTGTCTAACTTGAGTGATAATACCATAGACTATACAGTATTTTACTGTTTCAATTAGCATACCAAAGAGCTTTGACAAAACATGGCAACTGGAGAAAGTTGTGTTCCTCCTTTAGATTTCTCATACTAGACTTTAACGCAAACAGATGGTAACCTCACAATACGTTTGTACTGATAATTGCAAGTTTTTAACAAAATGAAAAGTTGCGATTAAATAACCGCTG
>JAOBRD021149485.1:0-10848 GCA_027575215.2 Hydrozoanthus sils | reverse complement strand
CGGATGGCTTACAATGAAAGATAGAAGAGACTTCCACGTTCTTCAAAACACGTTTAAAGCGCTGTATCAGGAAAATTAGCCAGAGTACCTTAAGCTAGAACAACAAATTTGTACTTCAGATAGAAATCTTCGCTCCCAAGGGGCACTGCGCCTGAAAGGACCTTTAGAAAACAATACCTTCCAAGACAATTCTTCAAGACTTTTTAATAGTTTACCAATTTCTATTAGAAACTGGTAAAAATTTTAGCAAGTTTTGTAAATTAACAAAGGAGTTTTTATTGAATAGCAACAAGAGCCAATCACTGGAGTCTACAATAAACCATTATTATTATTATTATTATTATTATTATTACAAAGTAAAGATATCTGCTAGCTGTTTCTATAAATAGAAAGTAAAACGCAGCGAGCTTAAAATAATTGCTGGTTTTTGGGGTCTTGCGACAAAAGCGAGGTAGATCCAATGTTTCAACTCTAATCCAATTGTTAGCGGAAGTATCCTACTCATCAAAGCGACCATTGTTTAGCAAGACAATTTGCTTTTACGAGTATTTCAGCTCAGAAGCTTCATTAAGTGAACTGATTTGGTTTCGTTGCCTCGTTGTGCGATTCCGACATCATGATCAGCAGCTGTTACCGAAAATCAAAGTTCTCGCTATCGGGTAAAAAGTCAACAATATCGTTTGAAAGGATTTGAAGAAGGGATACGCGAAACACGACACCAATTTGTATACAACAGAGGGCGAATGGTTTGATTTAGTTTGATCATCCGTCATCTTAGGAAGCGAAAAACGAAATCCAAATATGACTAGCTTGATAGATATTTTCAATATCAATTAAATCAGTGTTTGACATTGTTTTAATCTACCTCGCTTTCTCGCAACTTCGTCGCAAAAATTGCCCAAGTTGCAAACGTTAACAAAAGCACGTGTCTACCAATTTACCATGTGTCTAAAAATCATCGAATAAATAGCAGCCCTCATCACTGAGTGTTGAAAAATAGCTAAATATGCTAAACCATCATATATGGATCCAATCAAAGGAGTTGTACTAAGACTAGTTTTGAAAGGTATCTAAAAGTTTCATATTTCTGGATGGGTGTTCCTAAGGAACAGTCATGCTCGGTGACATACTATATTCCCTGGCATGGCCAGTGGTGTTTTTGTAAAATGGGGTTGCGCGTTGAGCGTCTTCGTGAATACTGTTGTAAAAAATTTGATGCTAAGCTTTTGACAAATTCAAATATTCAACTGGAATTCAACTGCTAGCTGGGTTTAATCAAATTTTAAAGAGCAAAGTAATTGCAATCCTACAAATGTATTTTATTTAAGATCATCGGTGCGTTACTAATTTACAATTTTATTATTATTATTATTATTATTATTATTATTATTATTATTATTATTATTATTATTATTACTACACATGGTAGAAACAGAAACCCTATAGCCTGAATATTGTACATACCAATAAAGTTGAGTAAGCAGTGAAATAAGAGGAGAGTTAATTTGCGATTACATTGGTGGGCAGAGACTACCTTATGGACTTCTGGTATTTTACGTTTCACGCTCGTCAAGGTGCAAAGGATTTAAACTGAGCAATCCCCAAGTATTGATCAAGTAAAATACTAGTGATACTCTATTAAACTATGGAGACGTGTGTCGGATACAAAATTTGGCGGGAAGATCGTTATCTGTCTTAAGAAACTTTGTTGAGGCACAGTAACAACAACCTTGTCAAACATTTTAAAGGTGAAAAACGTAATTCGCTATTAAACCTTGGTAAATTTTCTAAGTTTCCACTATATACACAAAACAGGTCACACATTGCTTCCATTCACCTTCATCTTGGTCTTTCTACTTTATTATGTCCGAAACTTTATGATCAGGGATTTGGCCTTACCTCCTAGTAGCGACACTTAGCGAAAGTTTCTCCAAGCGAGTCAATGTGCCATTTCCACTCCACCGTTCTTGTAGGGTTTGCGTGGTTTTATATATAGTATTTTCACTCGGAAACTTAATGAGGGTTTTGTCCATTGCCTTACCAACTGGGTTAACCAGGCGGCGGTTGTAGGTTACGTTCCAACCGAAGACAAGAGCTTGTCGCTCAACTGGGTATTACAAGAAACAACATGTTTGTTCATCCATATACAGTGCCCCACAAGCGACACGGCTGCACCACAAGCAAAGCGCGTTCAAACCTCTTATTATCACTTTCTTCGTTTATGTAATCGTGTACACTCTTTAGAAGACAAGTTTTTCCGTAGAAAATTAACTGCTTCGTAGAAATCGAACCGGTTTCTCTGTAGAAAAGTGGCTGCTCTTTCGAAACCTATGTTATCAATAATTTATTATTTTCTAGTACTTTCAATAAGTAATCCTAAAAACTGCTACAACAAAAACTAAATACGTGTGTACAAACATCATTTACAGATAAGCTATTATTCGATTTGTAATAACAAGTACTTTATAAGAACTTTGTATTGTTAAGGTGTGCGATGACAAGATTTTCGCCTATTTGGTTCGAATGTATCAACCTCTCTAGTCTATCATTTCAACTGAACTTGAATTGCGATATTATTTGTTTGGTCAGTGAAAAAAAATCTTGTAATCATATTTCAGAATTTCCAGCGTCGAGTCTTATGGAGACGTTGCACACGCAACAAAATTCTATCGACTAGTTTTTACCAAACGGTAGAGGGCCCTTTTCATGTTAACGCCCTATATATATATAGAGAGAGACATTATGTCAAGGTGACTGCGCTATGCACTTAATTGATGAGTGTGTGTTCGACACATAGGAGTAGTATAGTATGCGGCGAATTAGCTTAACGGTGCCTGCATAAATTATCTCTGGATGACGTCATAGCTAATGAATAAAATGAGGTGGATTTATTTATTTCCTTTTTGTTCCAAACTCATTCGTAAAATGCGGTGCCTGTATAAATTATCTTTTGCTACGAAAATGATTTTAACGGTCGTTTTTTAAAATGGCGCCAAATGCATTTATGCAAAACAGCAACGGTTTTGGTTCGTCGTGATTGGTTCGTCCATGAATGTATTGTTTTAAACCATGACATCGTGGCAGTGTTGTCATTTCCCAGTTCCAAACAATAGCAACTATGCACAGTTTTTAAGAAAAGTGTATAGCGAGTCTTAGAGTTTATGCAAATCCAGGAAAGTAAAGAAACAAAAACTAATCCCCTATTGTTTTGTTTACGACAGCTGTCGACGCGATTTCGCACATTAAATGAGTCTGCAATGGTTGTTTGATTTCTTTAATATTTAATAAGAGCGCTTCTAAGCATCTTGTGAAACAGACCTCACCACCGAAGAAGACATGAAAAGACTAATACGAATAACAATTTTTATTTTATTAACAGATCGTTATAAGCTATCTATGTTTCAATATATCATCCATTTTCCGGGCCTTTTTCATCGGAATAGCTACATAGCTAGAATACTTACCAAGGTTAGATAGCTAGGATATTTAGCTATATAGCTAGGCTATATAGTAGGATATTTCGTTAGGCTGGGTAGCTTGGCCATATAGCTAGAGTATATAGCTATATAGCTAGACTATATATAGCTAGGCTAAACAGGTACATAGCTAGACTATTTAGCTATATGGCTAGACTATATAGCCATACTGGCTATATAGCTATAGAATATATAGCTAGGCTATAAAGATATATAATCTAGCTATCTAGCAATATAGCCTAGCTATGGCACCGCAAAAAAAAGGCTAATTCGCCTCATACTATACTACTTATATGCCTTGGCATTCAAGTGATTTGTGAGATAAAGCCCGTGTGTTGTGTCATAAACCGATTGCTCACCATATGAGTTCCAATAGCTCATCGATAGAGTGTCCGACTAGTATACGGAAGGTCTTGGGTTCGATTCCCATCAGGAACTCGCTTCTTTTTCCAAATTAGTTCTCCGCATGATTTCGTAATTAATCTGACGATGACAAGTTCATTACGTATAATTAAACACGTAGCAGAAAATCGAATAGAAAACTACCCATCTTGGGTTTTGGCGTTAATGCGCTAAACTAACCTCGAAGACAAGCTCTCTCTTCTCCTTTATTGCATCTGAAATGAACCTGGCTGCGGGGTTAGTTCGTTGAGAGCACTGACGTCAGATAAACATGTTACTTAGATAATTGATATAAATTAGGGAAAGCTTTCTAGTTTAAAAGATCGTTTTAAAAATGTTTCAACCGAAATATACACCAATAAAAATTCCTTTGCCGGGCTACCAAGCCCATTTCTTTACCACCTGGGCTTGAGAAGACCAAAGTAGTTTTTCTTAAACGAGCTAGCGAGTACTTTCTAACACAAATAACGTTAGCATTATTGTGGAATTGCACACAGTTTGGGCAACCTGCTGATGAACAGTAACTGTTTTCAGCAAAATATACAGTTTGTCTGTATAATATCAAGCTAGATATACTAAATTAGCTTGTTGCACCACGCTAGCGAGCTTTTGTTCCATGTTATTTGTATTGATGGTGTCCCAAAACAATTTTTTTAAACATGACAGCAAATTGTCTGACGCTCACTATAGGTAAACCAAATTAACTTCGCAATCGAGCTGGGAAGCAATTCTTTTTATATTGCCTCTATGCGACCATAAACAATTTTTTTCTACCAAGCTAGATGGTATACGTAACTGTATGATATGTGCTTTAACCCAAAACAATATCCGGCACAAACTACCAAGTATTTTTGCTTGATACACTCGATATTGCCCACCAAACTAGATAGATGTTTTGTACGACATTGGTTGTAGGGGTTCCAAAACAATTTTCACCAACAAGCTTTCTAGCCGTTTTGTTTTACAGCAGGAACACATACCCCAAGGTAGGTAAAACACTTTCTTCAACTGAGCTCGCTGGCGGTTTTGTTTTTTAACGACTGCAGCTGTTTTGTCAAACATTGACTGTAGGTATTCCAAAATAACTTCCAACACCAAGCTTGCTAGCCTATTAGTTTGATAGCTGGAGCACGTACCCCGTATACTTTTGAAACAAATTTCTTCAACCAACCTCACTAGGAGTTTTGTTTCATAACGACTGTAGAAATTCCAAATCACTCGCCAAGCTAGCTCGCAGTTGTTTGATATCATACTCACAAAAATTTGGCACTCATAGTGCTGTCGTTACTAAGGAAAGAAGAACTTTGGAGGAAATGAGGGTTATCATACGTGTCCAAATCAAAGGATTCTCCACCACTTTGTAACGAAAGACTTTACAAGATTTTTTGTTTGATAACGGCATAAGATGCCCCAAACAGTTTTTTCCACGAAGCTTGTTAGCACTTTTGTTTTACATTGGCCAAAGGCACCCCTGAATAGTCACCACCACCAAGTTCGTTTCTACTTTCGCGAAGGAAAACCTTACATATCCAACAGCAGGTTGCTATCAGGAATATTGCGCCAAACACACCGCAAACTGCGAAGATGATTGTATACTTTGTTGACACTAGGGAAGCAAAAAATTGTCAGATGGGAATTTTCCACACGGTAAGGAGCTAAGATATAATTAAAACTACTAGTCAATTCACAGGAGCAGGTGTAGCTAATTGGTTAATGCCTAGTCTTAGATGTTACAGGTCCCAAGCTCGATCATTGAATGAGCTAGTAAAATCTTTAAAATCCCAATAGATGGAGCATTTGACAAAAGGGAGGGGTGAAGAACACACATGACCGAAACAATCTTTATGTCTTCCCAAGCCTGGATTACGATCTACAAAGGTTGCTTGACTTATCAAATTTTCTTTGAAGCGTACTAGAAAATCCTGATTTAGGTGCCAGAAAAACATTTAGAGATCAATTACACTAGTCGGACAGGTTCTACCAAAGTTGCCTACTTGGAGGAGGTACTGCGTGGCTCATGTCTACCATGATTATCTAAGCAAATAAAACCATTCCCTTCTCCAACGGTGAAAGAAAAGAAAAATATGTTTTGAAAATGCTTTGTAAATAAGAGTCGATAATTTGGTCTTACATTTGGCCGAGTAGGACGCCTTGAATCCCGGATAGCTTCCATTACCATTGGTTACGAAGCGTACCACCATGTGCTGACCAGACGATTTAATCGGGTCTGGTGTGGTGCTACCGCAAAACTTTCCCAACGATTCACCATATATGCTGTTAGAGTCGATAACTTCCACGTAATCTTCCGCACAACCTTCACTCGTTTCGAGATGGAAAGCTTCAAAGGTAAGCGTAATGGCGTCAATACTACTGGGGCTCGTGATTTGGAACAAACAGGATACCCCATCACTGTACTCGTTTGGGTACCCATCGCTGGCCAAAGAGCCAGATGAACCTTCTAACTTGAGACGCGAACTGGATTTGGAACAGGCTATTGACAGTGGCACTAGGAATTTACAAATTGTTATTAGTTGGTAAACACAATACAGATGATTTCGATTGGAACAGGCTTAAACACTTTAAGTACGGCTACTAATAGCTAAACTAAACATAAATACAAGCCCAAAACGTATAAGCCAATGATTGAATAAAAACACCGATCCAAGACCTTCGATTTTACAATGCCAGGTTACCAATCTAAATCATTAGATTTTCGTATAATTGTAAATTATTACCACAACCTCGTTTATTTACATTGTATTTTATTTGTAATTGTAGTTTAACACAATTCAGTCTAAGTTAATGATCAGATAAAATCTTCTACCAATTTTTTCACCTATCTACTAAAAACTGATATGTGCAATGTAAAAATGAAAAAAAAAATAACGGGGCAGGATACAAACAAATCCATTAGGCCTTACTCAATGGATCATAAAACTTTGAAACAAAAACCACTGAGGAATAAATTTCGTTCTTAACCAAAAAAGCCTTTTTCTTGAGTAACATAAAGAAAACATTTTAAGTCCATTGCCTGAAAAATAGTTAAATAAATTAGCGATGCATATCGAGTAGCTAAAGTTTAGTTTCTTTAAACGTAAACAAAATTAATGAATAACTGATTTGATCCACATAGTTATAGAGAAAGCCGCAGTTTTACAAGTGGCCCAAAAGACTAAACAAGGATTTATTACGGTGCTGAAGTCGTAGCATCCCCTGGACAATGCAGTACCCATTGAAACTAATACGGAAAAATATCTTTTCAGTACGTACCTGCGCGGACAACTTGGTAAGTCGCCTTGAAACCAGTGTGGTACGATTTATAACCTGGGGCGGACCTAAACTGCACCCAGAAGTGCCTGCCAGATGAAAATATAACTGGGGGGTCTATCATATCACACAGTCTCTTCACAAGTTTTCCAGTGGAGCTTGTTCCCTCACGAATGATAAGAGATGCTTTGTCACAAGTCGAAGGCGTTGTCTTTGGTTTGATCTGCAGTCGCACATGATGGTCTTTCGGAGCTGTGATTATCCACGTACACGTGACACCGGGTGGATAGAAACCGGGATGGCTGCGATACACAAAAATATTCACTTCCACGGGAATCTTCACAAACTACACTTCCCCAAATATTTAACACATAATTATTTCCTTCTGAAATACATGTATGCAGTTTTGTAGTAATCCATTTTTGTATATAATTATGTGTAGGCAAGTCATGCATGCAAGTATGTAACTATGTGGTTATGTATGTATGAATGAATGAATGTAGGTATGTATGTATGTATGTAGATGGATAGATAGGTGGATAGGTAGTTAGGTTGGTAGGTAGTTATTCATAAACCTAAGTAGATAGATCTTACTTACCGTGGGCTGAAAAAGTATCCAGTTGGTTCGTTGAGCTCTGTACCTTTAGTAGAGCAGTTTCCCCATTTTTCTGTTCAACCACAAAATATTTTATCAGTTTTTGATCATCCAAATTAAGCTACTGATTTTCGTATTCAAGAAATGAATATTCACGGAAACATGTAGCCTACTTGAAGGCGGCTAAATGTTTCTTAAGCACAGAACACTCATGGGACATGGCGCTGCAGGCAGTCGGCGGCGCAGTGGCCAGGAGGTTAGCGTGTTCGCCCCTTATTCGTACGGTCACGAGTTTGAGCCCCGGTCAGATCAGTCCAAGCTGTGTTGTGTCCTTGAGAAAGATAATTTACCCGACTTGCTCCTGAACAAAACCAGGATAAACTCTTAACAAAACCTATTGGTTGTCATGGTAATTAACCCTGGATTAGGGTAATCATCTTTTTAACAACTGGGCCCTGGAGACTAACGTGCGATATTTTAGTGTCCAGTCCAGGATGAGTCAAAGACTCTCATCCGCTTAGCACTATGGAAACTGGAGATAAGCGCCGGTCTAATGAGCCACTTAGACTCGAGAAAGGATTAGGCTGCCTGCTAGCAGGTACAGAAGCATGAAATAAACTAGAAAAATAAAAATCATGATAACTGGGACCGATGACCATCAATAACTACTACATGAAAATGTAAAAGTTCAAACGCAAGCTTACCATCATCAACAGCTTCATAGGTTGCTTCAAATCCCTGAGATCGTCCATCGAGATCAGTGCGAAACCTTAAACTCATTTCGTTGTCTATTGTTATAACATCAGCCGGCTTGCAGTTTCCACAAAACTTACGCTCACGAAAACTTGGTAAGTTATCTCCAGATATCTGTAAATAATCTTTCTCGCAGTTTTCACTTTCTTGAAGAGAGAAATTCTTGAAGGAGAGCTTGATAAGTTTGGGCAAGGCAACTTTAATATTCCAAACACAAAGAACTCCATTGGGGTAGGGTAGTGGATAGTTGGTGCTGGCTATTCCACCGGAAGCAGTAGTTAAAGTAGTAGTTTGTGAGCTTCCTTTACATGCAAACGGAAGTGGTGCGTATTTCACAGCCTCGAACAAACCAACAAGCTGGCCATCCTGGACTCCTTTAAACTCTACCAAGACATGACGGCTGCTTGAATACTTAGGTGTATATCCATCAAAACAGAGGTCACTCAATACATCGCTAGCAGAGTTTCCACCATCGTAAATCTTACCACTACTTTTACACTTATCTCCCAAAGTTCGGCGTATCTGGAGTTTTATAACGTGACCGTTAGGTACAGTAATATTCCATCTACACGTTTTCTTCTTAGAGAAATTGTCTGGGCTGAAGAACACACCCTCGCTTCCTGAAATTTCAATAGTAGCATTGTTCTCTGTATTACATTTCTCTGACGTGACTGAAAAGATAATAGTAGATAACAACATCAACAAAATAATCTTTTAAAGTAACCCACGAAAGTGATAATTTGAAATGCTACCCGTCCACTCTCTGTCAGCCAATGAGTATAAAGAGGGGGCCATGCGAGAGGCGTTGGCCCTTCCCTAGGGATTGGGAACGAGGAAGTGGCTTACAATTCAGGTTATGGGTTCTTTGAAAAAAAGTTACTTGAAAACTAGCAAAAGGAAATTTATTCACCCATTAAAAATCGCTTAGATATTAGATTTTTCTTCACTTTTCATCGTCATATTTGAGGTGCCAACTTGTTCTTCTGCTCCTCTTTTACCCAAACACTCTTAATAGCGCTGTGTTCATGTTTTCTAATAAGCATCAAGAATGCATCCAGTTTAAAGTTAAAATTGTTATGAGGATGTTAATCATGAAACAGATACCAAAAAGCCATGTTCGGGCCTTGTTGTAGATACTTCGGGCTTTAGAACGACTGGGAAATCTCTAAGCTGCTGACAGTAACTAAAAAAGTCCATAACGATTAACCCCTTCATGGCATTTTTGGGCATATTAAGCACTTTTGTCTTTCGAGTGTGGCAATTTGTCACCGCTATTCTTCATTTAATCAAGGTCTATCCGCTGATGTAACAAAATTTTTTATGTCATCTATAGGTACTCAAAGAAAATACAGTAGCTATAAGTTGTGTAAATGTTTGCACATCATGTGGCCCTTTTAATAAGTTATTCTAATTTTTCGAAAGTATGATTGTCAGAAGTTAGTCCCCTAAAACCTCTGATACTGCAAAAATTGAAAGTTAGAGGAGTTAGCAAGTAAGTTTTTGGACACACTTACACAGCTGGACTGGTTTGTACAAAACTTTCATTCCTTTTTCACCGGTCACTTTCTCCATCAAGTTTAACTCAACTAGAGCAAAACGTCTCTTGGTGAACGTCTCAAAAGACGGCTTCTGCTGTGCATAAAGCAGTTCAGGTCCGGACGATTTAAAATGACCAGAATAGAGAGTTAATCGATTACTGTCTCTCCAGCTCCCAAGTCTTAAGGAGACAAAGTCGAACTTAATAGCATTTCCTTTTGGTACAGATACTTTCCAGGCACACTTGAGTCCTGAAGGTTGGTTGAGTGGAAACCCAGGAGAGGTAATAGTTCCAGAAACATCTTTCAAAATAATGTTCTCGTTTTGCTCGGCGGAGTTGGACGAAGAGCATGATTCACCTACATTGAAAGAAGGAACAGGTTAGCAAAGTCAAACTTAATCTTTCAGCCCTAAATACAGCACGTCAGATGATGTGTCGCTAAATTCTCCCAACTAGAATCCACACTATTTATAAATCCAGTTTGGGAGAACTTTGCCTTTTATCTTCAGTAGTTGAGCTGTGTTTGTTCAATTTCCATTTTCTAACTTCTTAATGTCCTGTGCTTCAAAATGTTGCGTGCACTCCCCCCCCCTCCCCTCCTGGGATGACTATATCAGCTAGTCACACAACGTGTGTACAAACCTCAGGGCTATAAATCAAGGTGCACATCCCATTTCCAATAAGTAAAGTGTCGCGTTGAACGAGACATACGATCGATCTGGCTAGTGTACAAACTCGTAATTTGGATCGACGACTACATGCGCTGACCTCCTGGTAACTGGGCGGGGGGGGGGGGGGGGGGGGGGGGGGGGGGGGGG
>JAOBRD021149376.1:0-10848 GCA_027575215.2 Hydrozoanthus sils | reverse complement strand
GTTAAGCTAAACGGTAAACCCTTTCTCAAGCCTTAAGTGGCTCATAGGGCCGGCGCTTATCTCCGGTTTCTGTAGTGGAATGGCTATGAGTTATGTGTATCAGAAATATCAATGATGAATGAAAATGATAATCACTAATACGAAAATTAACTACATTAATTATAATAATCAAACTTGAAATTCATTAACTGTTGCTAGTTTTTGTAGTTCCATCATTAGGCCCGACTTACGTCTCAGCCTATGGCACAAGTTCGACAACCATCCAGCTGCAGTGGTCTCCAGTTCCAAAGTTCCACAGAAATGGTAACATTTCCTATTATAGCATAACACAAAAGGAAACGGAGAATTCTAGTGGAAGGAAATGGATCCGATTGGTCAGTGGTCAGAGACTTACTATAAAACTCAGTGGATTGAAGAAGTTTACAAACTATAGTTTTAGGATTGCTGGTGTCAATGGAAGAGGAGTAGGCCTAAACAGCCAATCTGTCTCAGCTTCGACCCAAGAAGATGGTAAGAAAGTTGAAGGTTCACTGATTGACAAAGTCCAACTTGAATTTATATCAAAGGGGACGATGACAGAGCATTTGGTGCTTTCTTAATCTGGTGAAAATTTTTCTTGCGAAATCATGTGTTTGCTGTACTTAGCCCATTTTTTTTTTTTCAAAATGATTTTGAACGATGCCATTAAATGGCTCCGTGAAACCATCATGTAAGAATATCTTTTTAATTTTGTCTTCATTTATTCTCTATATAATTATACATTTGGAAATGGGTGATGGGAAATCCATTACGCCCCCAGTGTTTTTCATATAAATTAGTAAGATAGATAAACATACTAGAAAAAGTTAAGCTATGCAGTATCAGGTATTAGTGAAATAATTAAGGTCTCCATTTGTTTGTTACATGAGTTTGTTTTCTATCTTTCTCGGCAGCAGATTTTTCTAAACTGTAATGGTTCTTTAATTTTTGTATAAAACCCTTTATTTTAGGGTTTTTATAGTTAATCTGGTAAAAAGATTTATTTATTTTTAAGCGGTGACTATGTTTGAAAGGTCGTAAATGGGCTCAGACTTAACCTTTTGCTGAATACTTTTTCTTCGACTGTTGATATTTTGGCACTTTATTACAGAATGGTAAAGCCTGTTAGAGTAAATTTCATGGAATATACAAGAATGATTGTCTCGATAAGCAGTTGCTAATTACTGATTACGGCCCCGCAAGATCAGACCTTTGATAAACCAAATAGGACTTAGATAATATGCGTGCATGTTTTGCTCAGATAATTACATCGTTCCGTATTATATGGTTTGAGTTTGATAGACTAGTTTGTTATTATGATTGAACAGCGATCTTAATTGGAACGTGTATTTATGAACTAGAAATCGAGATTGAACAGTACTTTTTATCATACAATATAATTTCATTCATTCTAGATAAAATCTCTAAACATTTTTTATGCCATCAGGAAGTGCATATAAACTTAGGGCGCCTTCATGTTAAAAGAATCTTTACACTCTTACTCAAATAAGACGAAACTCTGTTTCCTATTTCAAAACTACTCTGTACAAGCGCTATAAATCTACTACAAACATCTTATTTAGTATAACAATTGTTGTACTTGGAAAACTATATGCCCAAATTGTCAAACAGCACATTGAATCACAACGCCACCAACATGTTGCTATTAGTCATTTTTTATTCTTTTTGGACATGAACATAATACCCGTTTCCGAGTATGTATTATTAAATTTTCGGCCACACTTAGTTTGGGGCCAAGCTCTGTTGTGCGAGCTTTTCCACGCCTCTGTTAGTTAGTTTTATTTTTGTATTCGCTTGCGTGGTAAAAGCTGTATAAATAAATAAATAAATAAATAAATAAATAAAATAAACAAATAAATCATACTTGCACGTGAATATGCGCATTATAAATATTAAAACATTATTTTTGTTATCATAAGTAAAATGTTAAAAGTTGTTAGTTAGAGAGTTAAAGTATGTATGTAGTTTTGTTCCAAAAAGTTTGCACCAGGTTTGCACAATCAGTAGCATGTTTTCCTATAATTAGGAGCAGTCTTGGTTCAGTTGTTTAGCGTGCGCCCCTTAAAGTGCAGTCCCAAATACAGTGAGCAGTACGTTTCTTCTCCGCAACAAAATTTATCAGGAACCTAATTTTCTTGCAAAGACTTATAATGTCATGTTTCTGCTTCTAAGTCCCCAGTAAGGCTCCTGTCATAATCAGAGCTTTCAACATCAGTTCAACGGGCATCTATTTGCGTTGGACAACCATTCCACAAAATAATATACATGGTATTTTGCGAGGATATCATGTGACCCTTGAAAAAATACACACTGGAACCTCCAAACAAGTCAGAACTATAAACACTTCTACGACAGAAGTTAACGTTGACAAGCTTGAAAAATTCACAGAGTACAGGGTACGTGTTGGTGGTTTTACTGCTAGAGGTCCAGGCCCTTTTTCAACTGATGTCGTCACGGTCAGGACGGACGAAGATGGTAAGTTTACAGAGAAATCGATCACAACTTAATTAATTAGTCCGGTACAACGCCTCTAGGTGCATCAGCACGATTATGGTACAAAAATTCGATTTAAGATCAAAATATTTTTTGCTGTTCCAATCGTCTCCCTACGAGAGTTCCAAAATAAATTTTGTAATTATGTAGCTTTTGAAGACTAAATATGGTGTTAGCTTTTAAAGTTTGGCGTCCGCCCTTATTTTTCAAGTAATCATCTATGGACAAAAAAAACAAAATCTTAAAAATAAAGATTTTTCAAAAACATTTTTATAGCATGTCTCAATAACATTTATCCTTAGTTCCTTCCAGAAGCCCCTCATCAGTAGTCGCTTACAACACCAGTTCCACGAGCATTTTGGTTTCTTGGGGACCAGTTTCCAGTGGTTATGTTCATGGAGTCTTGCTAGGGTACAAAGTTCTGCACGAGAAAGCAATCGCTGATAACAACACGTGGCTCGAGACAACAGTAGGCTCAAGGAGCACGAGTATAACACTTTCTAACTTAACCAAGTTCACTAAGTACAATATTCAAGTTTTGGCATTCACAGTTAAAGGTGACGGTAAACCTAGCAAAGCTCTACAAATTACCACCGATGAAGATGGTGAGTGTCCTTGTTTTGTGTAATACCTTGACTAGTTCAACAATTATGACAAATGTACACCGTAAACGCTCTAATAAGCACCCCGGCTAGAGCTTCAAGTTTTAAATAAGTCCCCCACCCTCCAACAGCCAATCCAAACATATTAATTTTAAAAGACGAATGAGCTAATCATAAAACTATTGTATGAAAAATAGATTTTGTTAACGGTTGTATCTGTTTCAGTTTTGGACTGGTGCTGTTATAATGCCAGAGACGAACACAGAGTCACTAGCTAAACCTCTTTGGTATCCAGACTTCGTGGTGTGTTTCTGTCTTTGGCTATTGGTAGTCTTTATATAAGCCCCCTCCTCCCTCTCTAATAAATCCTCGTCTGGAAGGTTCAACAAATAAGCCCCTCGCGAGCTTATTAGAGAGTTTACGGTAACTAAGATGTACTATTTGCATAAAAAAATAGGCTTTATTTATTAAAAAGCTTTTTCTCTATGAATTACAATTTTCAACGGGCAATGACAGTATTTTTACATGTTTCCAAAACTGAATCACATCATTTTAAAATTTTACGATCTTTTACTTGTTGCAGAACACTTAGTGAGTACCGGTAATTTTCTATCTTTGCAAAATTTTTATAGCGTTAAAAAAGGTAAACTGAAGTGATAAAAATCTAACTATGGGTTAAATTGGTATATATGTTTAATACCAAACGTTTTCGATCTTTTTTATTTCTTTCTTATTTTCAGAGTTAACTATGAGGATCTATGACCATAATGAACTGATAGTAATATAAACGCCATGCACATGTGTTCTTAAAGCAACATGCAGTCTTTTATATTCACACTAAGGTCACACAGGTACCGAGCGTTACCTCTTGCATCGATCTTTCTTAGAAAACTAGTGAGACTGAGTGTTAGCCGCCGAGGACAGCTGTTTTGAATTTTGCTAATAAACAAACTCGACTCAAATTCCCAAAGCAGATAATATAAATATATATGGTACATGCTAGTAAAACAATTTACATAAAATTTGTTAGTTCCAAGCGTTCCACCAAAAAACGTTACCGGTTTTGACAAAAGCTCAACCGAACTGCTGGTTAAGTGGAACGCATTACCACAGCATCATGTGAATGGAATGCTCCTGGGTTACACTATCTTCTATACAATGACCAGTCAAGCTGATGGCAGTTGGTCCAGCATAGACGTGCATAGCACTTTTGCTTCACTAACCAGCCTAAAAAAGTTCACTAAGTACAAGATCCAAGTAGCTGCTTTTACTGTAAAGGGACTCGGTCCCAGGACACCTGAAATAGTGCTGCAGACAAGTGAAGATGGTGCGTAAGTAGTTAAAGCGAGACTAATCAGAAACTAGCCATTTTTTAGGGGAACAGGGTGGGCATGGAAACATGGAAAGACAGAGAATGAGCGATAGGGACAACCTTTGACTTAGATAACAATGCTTAACATTTAAAGTATTTTAGTTAACTAAAATGATTTAGGGGAATATTGTCTGCAGAAAAATAAAAGATATTACGACAGCGAAGTTATAGGACCCGGAAGCCAAAGTAACAATAATGGTGCAAAAAAAATATGTTTGATTATTGACTGGCAGTAATATCGTCGGTTGTCAGCGCGGTCCCATTCACAACTTCATTGTCAAACCAGCGTGACTAATAAATGGAAAGGGGAAAAAGAAGAAAACATTTATATATTACATAATATCTTCACACAAGTTAGAATAATACTTGTGTTCCTTCGATATCGACTGTGTACTGAACATTTTTTAAAAACTTAACTTGTGCTTTCTTTCTGTTTAGCAACTTTTTGTTTTTTCTACTTACTCTTCTTATATTAAGGAGTTTTAGGGTGCGTTCATTTGGGTCTTTCCGGAATAGAAAAACATGTAATAAAATTTTGTCCGGTTCTTTTGGCTGTTTGTCCTGCGAAGTTACGAACAAAACGTTTGTCAGTGATGAAGCTCTTTTATATTTTAGATTTGAAACAGATAATTTATCGCCGTGACATTTTGGAAGAAATTGCAAAATTTCATTCTTACGGCGGAACAGATGGAATAGGCCAAAACGACGGGCCCTAAATCAACAATTAAAGTCGGTTATTTTCTATACAGTTCCCAGTGAGTCTGTCCTGAACATTATGGGGCAAAACAGAAGCTCAACTAGCATCCTGGTGAGGTGGAAGGAAATCCGTCCGTCCAACGTCAATGGCATTTTGCGTGGCTACGTTGTGTTATACAAAAGAGCGAACGAGACCAATGACACAGAGAAAGCTGCTTCAGTTGACCATGATGTTTACTCACTGTTATTAAATGATTTAAGGATTTACACCAACTACACCATAAGGATATACGGAGTCACTAATGCGGGAGATGGAAAGAAAAGCAATCAGATCACAGTTTCAACAGATGAATCAAGTAAGATAGTCTTAGACCATAATCTTGTTATTGTTTCGTATTTGGCTTTCTTCATGTCTTGTTTGAATTTTTTGATTGGCAAACTTTTTACACCACGACAACAAAGAGAAGTTTCAGTAAAAGGAGCTTGTTTCTGACTAGCTCAATTCTAGGAAGCCAAAACCCCTGAAGATTTATTTATCATACACGTAAAATTATTCGTTTATTGCGACGAAGCTGTTGTTATTTGTGCCTTTAGCACAGCAATAGAAGTATAGTCTGCTTACAGTCAGTTTTGTGTTTTTTATCGCGGAAAACTCAAAGGGCCCAGCGTTGTCGCCATGTTGGATTTAATGTTTGAGCGGTCATGGGAGCGAGTTTTTCTTTCCCTTTCCCTTCCTCCCTCCTTTCTGTTTTTCGCTGGCTTCCAACACCGCTCGACCACGAAATTCAAGATGGCGGCAGAGTTTTGCCTCGTGAGTTTTTCGCTTTCAAAAAACACCAAACCGCCTGCAAGCAGACTAATAGAAGTACTTCAAAGAACTCAACTTTGACTCTTTGGTTCACTAAAGTAGAACTTTTAGGGAAAGCATTTACAAATTGTTTCTTTTGTACTATGTTTTTTTGAATAAATGTCTCAAGAAAATGCTTTCTTGAAGAGGATCAAAGACGTCTATTTATGAAAATACGGCTCTATCTCCATTACCCCTTACACAACTCTTTACTTTACCTCAGCACCCAGTCTCCCGCCGGCCAACGTCAGAGCGCCTAGCAAGACAAGCCCTACGACTATCATTGTGTATTGGGAGCCAATCTCAAAGAATTTCTACGTCCATGGAATCCTAAGAGGGTACCGAATCATGTACCGTCCAATCAGTATCAGTGGAAAACATATAAAACCAATTCCTCGTTTTAGTATCATCACAGTTGGACCCAGTGCCCTCTCAACTCACCTGAGGGGACTAAGTGCTTTCACGAGATACGAAATAAAGGTGTTGGCTTTTACTGTTAAAGGAGACGGTGTTTGTAGTTTGCCTATCACTGCAGGTAACTTTTGAAACGATCAGAATTACTGTCCATTAGGCCTTTACACTGAATCTTTGAATTTACTTCCTGCGGAACTTCCTGCTAGAGACCCGAGATTGGCACAGGGAGTTCAATCGTGGCGTTCGCAAAGACAATAAACATTTGCATCTACATAGATATCAATGTATATGGGCTCAACTTTGCCTCGTTTGCTACCACTATGTACCTGTGGGTGTTCAAAAAATTAAAAGCCGATATCCCGGATAAATTAGCTTGTAAACGACCAACTTCTCTTGATTTTCCCCCTTTCTTCGCCGAATTTCCTCGATCGTTCGTGCTCTCCAACCGACGCCGGCCCAAGGCTCCAAAATTTAATGCCCGAGGCAAAATAAACTCGACCAAGGCTTCGCCACGCATGCGAGAAATGGGCGAACTTGGTCGAGTTTATTTTGTCTCTGGCCATATATTTTGGAGCCAGGGGCCGGTGTCGGTTGGAGAGTACGAACGATCGAAGAAATTCGGCGAAGAGAAGAGGCAAATCAAGGAAAATTGGCCGTTTATAAGCGAATTTATCCAGGATATCGGCATTTTGAACGCTCACAGGTACATAGTGGTAGCCAACGGGCAAAGTTAAGCCTGTATTAATATTCATGTAGATGCAAATGTTTATTGTCTTTGCGAACGCCACGATTGAACTCCCTGTGGCGTTGGCTTGGATCGAGTCATTCGAACAAGCACCAGAACGCTTTGAAACCAATGTTTGCTCACTGTGGAGAATATTTTACCTTAGTTTGTTTGTAATTCAGAATAAATGATTCTACAAATAACCAAGCGAACTAGGATTTTGTGAATACAGATAAATTCACTAATTTAAAGTGCCTATGAAATAAAATATTTTGTTATCTCAAAGGATAGACCTTCCTAAGTTAGGAATAGGGGTGACAAAATTTTGTCGAAACCTTTTATGGTTCTTTTAATGTTTTCAACTGATGATATTACTTGGTGTACAGGCAAATTTTCAATTTTTGCAACGTCAGTCCACGTTAGGCTACAACTCGTTCAATGGCTATCGATTGACAACAGATTTCAAAAAATGGAAAATTTGTATTAACTATTAAGACACCGCCTTGTAATCTTCACTTCAGATACTTGCAACTGCCATCGTTCTCTGTACACCAACTGGTGGTTGAACCCACCATACGTAGATGATATCGAGTCAGAATCCAATCGCAGCGGTATTATGCCAACTATTATCACATCAGCTGTGCGCATGTGTTGTGAAAACTGCTCGGAATATGGAGAAACAGTAGTCAACTTTTCTTCGACAGCTCTCAAAGCTGCCGCCCAGAAACCCGGCCTTGTCGAGTTTGGTCAAAGTTTTGACGAAGTGACGGAATTGAACTTTCCTGTATATGGCCTAATGGATCAGAAGAAGTTCTCTGACAACTATGGTTTTGTGCCGCTGGTTCAGTCAGGGGGAGTTGCTCTTATAGTTATCGGTGATGAGGAAGGCAAAGCCTCGGAGCTACTCATTTCCTCTATAATAACCTGCTGGCCGATCTTGTTCCTATGTTCGGTGTTCCTCTGGCTCTTTAGCACCCTCATATGGATCGCGGTAAGATGCTTTAGCATGCACACTAGCAAATTAAAACAATTTCTCTGTGGTTGGGACTAGTATCATATTCCTAAAACAATGCAAAGCAGTCTTACAGTTTAGAGGGTTAACATCCGTTCTTTACCAGAATCAATCTCATGTTAGTCGCAGTCCTATGATGCTCTGTTGACTGAAAAATAGCATAAACAGTAAGGGCTAACTAGCTTGATGAGCCCTTTACACATTTAACTAATATAAATTCCAGTTGTTTATGGTCAACTGTGATATTTAACGTTCACATTTCATGATAATTTTTTTCCCATACCGTGATGAAATTCGTTCACTTACCGTGATAATTTTCGTTCACCTACCGTGATCTTTGTTTACAAACTACAATGTTTTGCGTTCATCTATCGTGAATGCCTAGAATCATTTACCACGATGCTTTGCAAAACTTGCCGCGAGGCTTTACATAAACCATCCAACCTCAGCTTTAATGGTTCTTTAAAGTAAGTGAAAAGGATTTTCTTTGCTACACATTTAACTTGCTTCAGAAAAACAAAGCCGTGCAACAAAAACTCTTTTAGATAGCTTGACTAAGCTTGCTCAAACACGACCCTTTCATGAAATTAGACCTTGTACGCATTCCAGATGAATTTCGTATGAATAGAGTACGCAGATCTTAGTAAGGTAGCCACACGAGTTGCTTTAATTTAGAAATACCTCAAGGTTACTATTTTTAGCGACTACTAAATTTAGCGATTTTGTCTGAGAAACAAAAAGCGACAACTAATTTTAGTACATTTTTAGGAATACAACAAACTGTAGATGACGTAGTCGCAGAGCATAACGATAATCAAACTAACATTCATCTTGAAAAGGATTTCATTGCATTTTCGAATTATTTCTTTATTTCGCAGAGAGGAAGGGGGATAGGGGGTAGAACCTTAACTCAACGCTAACTCATTTTAGCGAGTACTAAATATGAGCGATTTTTTCAAAATCGCTAACATTAGTAGCCGCTAAGAATAGTAACATTAAGGTATTTTTACGACCTTCCGTATGTTTGGACGGCAGGAAACGGCCGGAAGTGGGAAATACTTTCCCCGTAACGTGCTTCGAGGGATCTGGGAAGGAATATGGTGGGCGTTTGCTTCCATGACAACAGTTGGGTAAGTACACTAGACGCAGATATGGCGGATAGATTAAAGGCTAAAAATTCAATGTAGACATCTTATACTCGATTGTATGACTTGTAGAATCAGTTTGTAGCAACAGCAACTACACAGTTCACTTGTATCTTCCAACTTTACAGTGTTAGTTTATCATATTTAGCTCTTTGAATTTCTAGTTCCAGTATTGGTAAATTTTCTAAACTTTTATCTTCAGTAGCTTGCCTTGCTTGATCAATTCTCATTTTCTCATTAACAAGTTCTTACTTTGTATTGGCAACGTAAGGAGAAGTTAGATGTTGGTGAATGACTGGGACTGAAGGAGTTGAGGTGCAGATGATTGATACTGGCGGTCAGAAAAAAACATTAACATATTGCGTCATACTGCCACTAATTACCTTGATATAAGAAGACAGCAATGCCGACGACAACGGCAAGGAACAATAGTGTAGAATACAATAGCTGCACGCTGGAATGCACTGGGTTACCTGTGCACCGTTGTCCTGAAAATTAAAACGGGAAAAACTCAGTTTTGAAACTTTTACGACTACGAGAACGACTTACAACCTTCCTTTCTACCTAGGTATGGTGACCGCGTGCCTCAGTCTATGGTTGGGAGATTGGTTACTATAACCTGGGTGCTAGTTGGTCTGATCCTAACGACATGCTTCTCCGCCACCATGACCACACTCCTCACCGCCCAGATTCTGGAAAAGGACCTCATGCTGTACAACAGTAGGGTAAGCTGCTCTTACCGTTAGTCTTGCCTGGTTAGCCCAGTTAGTAAGGTGCCAGTCTGTCGTGCGGAAGGCCTTGGTTCTATTCTCAGTGCCGGACCTTCACCCGGGGTCTTAAAACAACTGAGGAGAAGGTGCTGCCTTTGCTCTAATATCTGCAAACGGTTAGACCTTTGTGCCGCGTCTTCTTGGATAAGGATCTTA
This sequence comes from Hydrozoanthus sils, assembly GCA_027575215.2. Lineage (NCBI taxonomy): Eukaryota > Metazoa > Cnidaria > Anthozoa > Zoantharia > Hydrozoanthidae > Hydrozoanthus > Hydrozoanthus sils. The sequence goes on along the minus strand of JAOBRD021149376.1, from coordinate 578 downwards.
AATCGTAGATCACAGGTGGTAGATCTCAAAGGGGACCTCCAGTACTACTAATTGTTTTCCCATGACTCCTTTAGTCAAAAAGAGTTATAAAAAGGCAAAAAAAAAATTGTTCTCAAGGAGTTTTTAATTTTATCCTCTCCATACCAAAAGACCCTTAGCGCCGTTTGTGACCCGACTTCTGTTACAACCAGAGGCATAAATGCCTTTACTCGTGCCTGTGCACTTTGCAGAATTTCCTGGAAAAAAAAAAAATTTTGAAACGCAAAATATTTTCTAAAGTTGTTCTTTTCCAAATGTCAGGCTGTTCAAAGCGTTTTTATCCTTTCGCCGACTCTCCCAGTTGTTATTTTTGCACACTCGTTCGATGCAATGTCACGAGTTACCGTGAGCAAAGATAATTTTACCAGTCAACTTACAGGCTTAAACCTCGCAGGCGAGTCTTCCTCTATAATAAGGGAGACTTCGAATCCCTAAGAAATGATTTATCATCTTTCCAGGAGAAATTTATCCGGTCAAATTCATTGAATTCAAGCGTTGCGGAAGACTGGGACAGTTTCAAATTGGCTCTGAGCCAGTCG
>JAOBRD021149272.1:0-10848 GCA_027575215.2 Hydrozoanthus sils | reverse complement strand
TAAGTGCAAAGTATGAGTAAGCGAAGTGGCCATGTAGTGCTCTATTTACTTTATAGATCCTGATGAAATTCCTACATAAAACACAACTTTTTTAAAAAAAGTACCAGTTGCACAAGCCATCTGAACGTACAACACACAAGACACCAATATATCCTCACAAATGAAAGATAAAATAATATGTTCATTGCATGTGATAGGTGAAAATATGAGTTTAGTAAAGGAAAACTCTAGGTATTTCATCAGAATCTATTAATAAGGACTTCTATTACTGAAGCCAGCAAGAATAAGTCAAATTTGAATAATTATATGCATGTCACCTCCATTGCTTTTTTGTGATAGTTTTATTAAACTTTTGTTAGTTATCAAGATTATTTTTATTTCTATGATTTTTATTATTTCAGTCTGTTCAGTTGTTACATATAATAAACAGAATATCAATAAAAAAGTGGTGGTAGCAAAAAGAGATTGACAAACCCTGCTTAGTGTTCAAGGCAAAGAGATACTAAGCTATTGTTGATTATAAAGATGTGGATGGCTATATAATTAATCTGGCATTCTGAGTGCTTTTTTCTTCTGAGTTTCGTTAGTAATGTTTTATGAGACAAGGAAACCAGATTGTGATGTTAGCAGGTTTGTAATGAAGTGTTTTTTTTTCTTCTCTGATCCCAATTTTTTTGGCGATCCATGATTCCAAATATTGCAAACTGATCCCAACTGAGTTATCCCTGATCCCCGTAGTTTATCAGTATTTTCTTTTCATTATTTACAAATAATAATTCATGGCATGTTGAGATATCTTGTGCGCATCGCGAAAAAAGCAAAATGCAAAAACACATCGTTAAACGACTAAAAATAAAGTATCAGATATGTCAATTTCAAATAATTTATATTCAATAACCGCACTCACCAAATAACCTTATCGAACTACTTATCTCATTATAATATTACCGTGCATGTAAAATACAGTTAACTGCCATGTACAGGTAACTATATATAATTTTCTGTAAACCCAAAATTTTCCGTGATCCGGATCCCTGTGCCTTAGATTCCGATCCTTGGTGTGTCAGAGCCCGTAATCCCTGATTCCCAATACCTCGTTACGACCCTGTGTAAGAACTCGTACATCATTCATCTTTTGTGTCGGTGTAGTAATTGTTCATGTTTCAATTCACAGTGTTTTGTGACGACCCTAGCTGAGGTTGCGCTAAAATAACCATTCTACTCTCTATACAGACGCATAAATTTATAATCTATCTTCAACTTGAAGTGCAAGTATTGCACTTTTTACTTTACAAATAAAGAAATAAAGCTTTATTAAAATGTTCTAGGCACGTCATACATGACATGCTTCCGTGGTAGGCGTTTAATGAGCAGCAGTTGAAAAAAAGAAGGGGGGGGGGGGGATGGGGTGATGGGTGCGCTTGCTTGAAATTCAAAAATTGAGCAATGTCCACGTTTTTTTTTTGAAAAAAAGATAGACTTTGCCTGCCTCTTTTACATTTCAGTCTAAGACAACCTAATAAATTTTCAAAATTTCCTGGTGGAACATGCCCACGGACCCCCTAGGACTCGCGCCTTTGGCGTCTTGAGATTATCTAATCGGCGCGGGTCGCGTGTAAAACGTCGCTGGTTAGACGTCGCGTTTTGCGGGCATTTTTTTTATGTACTTTTAATTTTATAGCGGAGCACCATACGTAAGGAGGGAGTTTAGTTGAAAATTTATGGCTTGGATTCCGTGCCGACCCCACGCATTTTTTACAAATAGGTTGCCATAGTAACTGCGTTTCCCATCAAGGAAAAGAAATAGAATATCTTGAGGAGATACGACTCGTTAAAACGTCATCAAAACTTAGTTTTATGAGAACGGGGCATTTCTGGGTTGGGTTAGGTAGAGTTTTTTAGTTGAATTCATTAAGCGGCATGACCAAAGAAAAGCCGATAATTAATGTATTCGAGAATTCTATAACGTTTTATACTTAACACGTGACCACGTAACTTTCACTTGCGCTAGTAAATGCATCGCTACTATATTCGCTGTTAGTCAGCTCTTCGTTTTCAGAATTATTTCCATTGCCAGACATGATATTTCAGTCGAAAAGAGAGAGATATTTCCAACACTTTCACTATAAGCTTCCTACTATTTAGGTCACGTGTTAAGTGTAAAACGTCACAACTCCAGGTTGCTATGGCCATCATAACATTGCCGCAGAACATAGCGATCACGCACTGCAACCGAAAATGTGAAACTTTATGGTTTTATTTCTCGTAGCACAGAAAAATATTTTTAAAACTATTTTATTACACGAGCCCCCTTTTTACATCATAAAAAGGAATATAAGACAGAAAAAAACGGAAAAGACGAGTTCTGTTTTTATCGTACAGGCTGTTTAAGATTAGTCCATGGAGTGGCAATTTTATCATCATCCATGTTGTTAATAAATAGCCGCTTGTGCTGGACTGTTTGTTTTTGTACTGGACCCTGTGTATTTCGTATTTGTTTACCCGATAATAGCACGTTATGATTCTTATAGACGCTCCTATCTGATAGACGCCCTCTTTCCTCAGCTTAGAGGTTGTATTAAACGTCACTTCCAACCGTTGATGCCGTGGCAATATCAGTGGGTCATGCGTGAAATTTTGATAAATATGTAGACTTAGGCACCGTCTAAAAGCATGGCCCCTATTGATGACGTCAGAGCAGGCGACCATGCACCGACGCACTTGCTATGGCAACCTATTTGTAAAAACACAAGGATGCTCGGAATCCCATTAGACCCCTTCTCCACTATACAAATATGAAAAAAAAATTCGTTTCACCCGCGATCCGCGCCGATTAGATAGTCTCCAGCGTTTATCTGGTCCGTCTCCTTGACGTCAGACCAGGCGACCATGGTGTTGTATTCTTTTTCCACTTCAAGAAATGTTTACCCAAAAGGTACGTTGTTAACACAAAAATGTTCCGTTCTCGTAATATTTACTTTTCTAGTTTTAATAACGTCATATCAAGTCATATATCCACTCACAAGATATTTTAATTTTTTTCTTGATAAGAAACGCACTTGCTATGGCAACCTATTTGTAAAAACACAAGGATGTTCGGAATCCCATTAGACCCCTTCCCCACTATAAAAATATGAAAAAAAATACGTTTCACCCGCGACCCGCGCCGACAAGATAGTCTCCGGCGTTTATCTGGTCCGTCTCCTTGCACGATCGCACCCTCCCGCAAAAAAAACCCTGGCTAGGGGCCTGGTTATGGTTGAAATGTGACCCATCTTCTATACACCATGCACTGTGGTTAATTAGGAATACGCAACCAGGACGAGATTGTTGATGACGATGGCATACAAAACACGTTTCTTGCTAGTTTGCTTTCTGTTTTGTCCGAGCTACGCTTTGTGAACAGGAAAAACATTAGTTACCTTCTTAAAGCTAAAAAGGTTGAGAAAACTTTCTGTACGTCGTTCTAGAAATTACCGAGTTTCAAGACGAAGGCCCGCTGGTGATCAGCACGGTGCATTCCAACGTGCAGTTTTGTTGCCTACCGTCGTCGTCGTTCTTTATGTTCTTTAGACCCAAACATGAGTGCTAGTGTATTTTGAGTGCTTTTCTTTGGAAAGAACTACACGAGTGCTTTTCCTTTTTGAGTGAGTAATTTACAACTAAGATCAAGATCTCTTTAAATGAGATGCGTTAAGGGACGGACCAGTTAACCTCGTGGGGGGGGGAGGACTTCAGGAAAAAATTTTTTTTGCCAGTTTGCATACATTCTCTTTATAGGATTTCGGCATGCAAATTTTATTTTCTGTCCGGGTGGCCCTGCAAATCTTTTTTAAATTCTTTCACAACCCCCCCCCCCACGTACACTAATTTTACTGAGAAGAAATTTGAGGTGGATAAGACGAACTCTGTCGACACCTAAAAATGCACCCGTTCTAAAAAAGACCGATTGCTTTAGCAATTTCAGATTTGTACGCTAGGCTCTATTATACGCAATACGCCATTAAAGAGATAAAGAATCAATGCAATATTGCTCGTCTTTGCCCAACGATTAAAGCTGTGTATAAACGCTACAAATGTGTAAGCTTAGCATTAACTTAACCATCTCTTGGAGAGCATGGGGTACATGTAGTTGTGGCGAAACTGGTCAAAATTGTAATAAGTTTGTTTGGGCTGAAAAACGTTCGAGGAATGACCGTTCTTTTGGAACTACCTGTCTCAAATTATTAAGTTTTGAAACTAGCATGTTTGCGATAACGTTAAAGCTTTTCTGTGGTAGACAACCGTGGGTACTCGCTAACTAAGAGTCGATCGCGGGGCTCAGCAACTCCCTGTTTTTAAGACGGCACCTACTTGAGTTTAGTTAAATTTACTCTACATTGAGCTACTCAATCTGCCTCATGGTTGCAACGTACAGGGCGGACGCGATATGGCTGTGAACACAACCCAAGTTAGGACACCATGTTTCTGCAAACTGCACGTGATCCAAGCCATTCATATCCGGTACACGTAATCGGCAAAACGGAATCAGTACGTCGACAACTCTTCTGTGACCATTCATTATCGCCAATTTGAGAGGCGTATGTCCGCTAAGTGTCTCTTGGTTAACCGCTGACCCATGACTGATCAAAAGTTCAACTATGTCCTTGTGACCAAACCTTGCTGCTTTGTGTAAAGGCGTGTATCCCCAAATGTCGGCAGCAGATACAAGGTCGGTACCAGTCTCCAAGAGAAGTTTCGCGATGTCGGTGTAGCCGTTCTGCGCGGCCCAATGTAGCGGTGTATAGCAGCACTTCCCCTTAACATCTACTTTAGCTCCTTCTCTCAAAAGGGCTGCCACAGTCTTTAAATCCCCTACAATATCAATCAGTCGGAATAAAGAGTAAAGATCGTTTTACGTTGTGTTCTAAGGCGGTGAACGTTTTTTAGCAATGTGCCGAGTTTCATAGTCGGGTTGTATCGTCCGGCGTTGTTGTGTGGATTAATTCTAGTCCAACTACGTACTAAGCGGCCACCTTGAGACTTTGAAAAGTTGCCGCTTAAAAGACATAAAACAGGTTGCCTGCTTAATAGAGGTATCAAATACAGCAGTTTACTGACGTCAAAAAATCGTTACTTTTGAAAGTAACTGCTTGGCACTGATGGTGGTCTCTTAATAGAGCTAGGACGAACTGTATAATGATTTTGTATCATTGTGACACCCGATTACTACGCTTTTGGTTCTTACACATTACGTTTACAAACAGTTTCACTTTAATTTACAAAAGCTGCACTTTAATTGCGATCTTTAAGTTAACTTGCGTTGTACTAGCCTTCGTTGCGGCTTTTTTTAGGGGAGGGGAAAAGTGTCAACTGAGCGAGCCGCCATGTTAAACGCTGCGCGAGCGTTCTTAAGGCGGCTCGTTCGATTGACACTGGGTTTCCCTGAAAAACAGCCGCTACGTTTTGCAAGTCCTCATTTTACTGGTCAATACCTGTCGGCAAAAATATAGTATGCCCTTTAGAAACGTTGATGGGGTATTTAGATATCAAACGGGGTCTCAAAAGACGCAATGTCTGCCCATATAATAGAGAGCTTCAGACTCGACAACGAGTACGAGTCTGAAGCTCTCTATTATATGATACGATTCGTCATACTGCGCGTGCCAGAATTGCGAAGAGATCATGCCATCTCGTTCTGGTGCCAAAATCTCGTAGTCCACGCGCCCTGCAAAAAGACGACGACGACGAGTTTTGACAACACAACGAGATGGCGCGATTTCTTTGCAACTTCTGGCACGCGCAGTATGACGAATCGTAGTCGTACTCCGGCGTTGTCGAATCTGAAACTCTCTAATTATAGCGCGTAACCCTTTTTCTTTCCCAGGGACATATAACAACCCTTTGACGGTTAACCATCGAAACTCAATACTTGAACGATTTTCACAACTGGAAACGAACTAAAGAGAAAAATTATAGTGGCTTAACACTTCTGCACGGCGGATCGTATAGAACATAATCCGTTTACAGCCTACCTTTCTCACAAGCATAATGAAGTGCTGTCCAACCAGTTGGTAACTTGGAGTCTACATCCAAGCGTAAAGGAAATCTTGACATTTTCTCGCGAGCTCTTCTCGGAATAAAAAGCAAAGGACTTCGTTTTTTCTTGAGTGGAAAAAAATTCTTAAATTAGGCACTAATTATGTAATAATCAAACGTCCTTCATATTGCCTGTTTTAAATCAATATGTACAGATTTATCCCCCAAACAGCTTCTGAATATCTGTAGCTGACCTATAATTTAATATCAGATTCCATATCTTGCCACGTTCTGTTGGTGCCGTTGCATATATAATTAAAATATACTTGAACAACTGATTCAGATTCAAGTGGAATTTGAAATACTTGTCAGAACATAATAAGTAAAGATCAAGGATGTGTTATCTCTGCTCACTTGTGCATGCATATTGCGTTCTCGATTTATTAGGCCTGTTTCTAACGCTGTACTCCACTCGTGCTTATATAGCCTATGAACAGGCTCTGACACGACTGTATTTCGAGCTATGATGCTAAGACAAAGGGCTAACGCTCGAAACGTCAGCTTTTCTTATCATCTCACGGCGAAGAAAATTTATTTATCTGTTATCACATCATCTCGAGCTAATCGAGGTTTCGTTTCAGACGCCAGCTACATGCTGGCCGAGGCTCATCGGTCTAAATTTTTTGGCGATTTGTGCATCAAATTGTTCTAATTTTTAGTAATGTGGTTTAAATTGAAAATGCATGTATTGGAAAACGAATTCGAGCAATTCATCCCCACGGGAATCGCTAATAATGAGTGGTTTTCCCGGCCCGAGACCCCAGTTCTTATAAAACTGCGTATCATTTAGCCTCAGCTTGTTCTAAAACTTTTCTTAAATTTTAGCGAATCTGGGCCTCGTTGTTCTTATAAAGTTTTTCTTAAAAAACGTCATTGTAGCCTATAATTGTCACGACTGAAGCACGACGTTTGAAACACGCTTTAGATCCCGGTCCAGTAATTTGCTAGTCATGATCAGTATTTCGAGATGGCCGCTATAATATTGGTTATACTTTTGAGAGTCACTCTGTAAGGAGGAAACACTTTCAAAATAAATGTTTTAAAAGAAAAAAAAATCAGAAGGCATAACGATACGGAATATCAGAGATATTTTAAAAACATTCATCTTAGGCTATGTTATACGTTACCTTTGATAAATTGAACTTCATCGTGGTGGCTGAGCTGAAATTACGTGAAAGTGAAAAGTAAGCAAAGTTCGGTTATAGAAATGACAGGGACTCTAGCTTGCTGACTTTGCGACTGATCTGTACTAAATATAGTTATGCTTACTAGTCGAAAAACTATCCTCTCAGCTGTTTGGCACATGAATTTTAAGCGAGTCAGCAACTTTTCCATCTTCCAATCAGGCCTCTTGTTGATGTGGTAAGGGGGGGAGAGGGTAGGGGAAGGGGGGGAGTCCCCTTGCCAGTTTGTTTGCAGTAAAAGGTTGTTATAAAAAGTACCACAGCGGCTGCATGTAAAAAGTTTGCATTTATTAAAGCTACAAGCCTTCATGAACTCTTCGTGCTAATTGTTCTTTTTGATTAATTGTTTAACTGTTCGTGGCCATATGTTTTGAAACAACAAAGAACTTAACGTTCTGTCGACTTTGATTCTAGAGAAATCTTAATATATACAGCTCTAATAGTTTTTTTGGCAAAACGCCTAGGACTTCAATGGTCAAGCGGTGCTTTATATCATAATATGGCAAACATTCTCGAAGAAGTCGGGGCTATCAGTAACAACGATATAATAATGCAGAACTCAATCACAATGTTCTGTGGAACAACCTTAAGTTTAGAAACTGCGCTTTTCTACGATAGCCGACTCGTACACATGGTCATGGGAACAAAAAACTCTCTTTGATATTGAAATCAGTTTAAGGCATGGCCGATAATAATTTAATATAAACAGTAGTACGGCCGGTCACGTCCCATGCCTTGAGCAGTATTGTTATTGTATTAGCTGTTTAAATATTCTCCGTTTCAAATATCCCCATAAATGCAACTGAAGCCTGTTGTCTATGTAACCGCTTTTTTGCTAAAACGGAACCTTTAATTTCTAGTTTTATACAACTTATGTTCTTTGCTTATCAAGATATCAGCGACTCTCGAGATGACATCAATTGTCTTCTTCGCTTTACATTTTAAACTCGTTAACCTCCACATGTCATCTAAAACATTGAAGATTTTCAAAAATAGAATTCGTTTACGTCGTTTGGATAGCTACCTTGCTTCTGTTAGAAAACTGTTAGAATTAAAACGGCTAAAAGAAAATGCGATTGACGAAATAAAGAGACCCCATTGAACCGTGACAGGTTTCAGGCACGTTCTTCCAGCGGCTATTAAACAAAGCTCACTGCCAGAAGACACTCTGTCTCATAAGAACTGTAGCTCGAACAGATCGAGTCAGAGGACACGAAAAATGATGAACCAATAGCTTAGTTATTAATCTTTCAAAGATCTTGAAATAAAAATCTTCAAAATATAGTCTCTTACCTTACTCGAGGAAGGTCTTTCTCGCAGGCACAGTGTCAAACATGCACTAAGCTTCTTTTAAACTGACGAGTCTAAACTTGTCAAACCTGCTACTTGATGTCATTCGACCAATAACAATCAAATCACATGATCCTGACTAAAGCGGGGAATACCCCATATTAACGTGCATTTCACGACAATATTAAAGAGGTCACGAAACTTCTGTTTATGCAAATTTTCGAGCTTTTTCTCAGCTTGAAAACAGAAAATAACAAAATATTTGAAAGCTTATAACCTTTTCTGTCAAATATTTTGTTAAGATATTATTTAAAATCTTTGGATTTTGCTTTTTACAACCTTTTCTGTCGAATATTTTGTTATTGCTTAAAAGCAGCAAGTAACATATTAACACAAGCCCGTAAAAAAAGCAACATACGTTGTAACGGTGTATTGGGGTCAGTCTAAGTTTCTATCGACGAGGATACCGCGGGTTTTGGCTTTTAAACGTCTTTATTCGCTACTGTGCTTGTGAAAACGGCAATTGATCAAAACAAAATGTAGTACTGTGGGTTTTAGAAAAGTATTACATAATATGATAAAATAAGGATACTCTAGATCTGAAATGTCTTGCGAGAAGCTCTATACACGTTTTTATAAAAGAACAGTAGACCCTAATTTTACGGTTTATGTGACGCATTGAAGTTAAATACAAATTAAGTAGCGAAAATCTCAAAAGTGATATCAGTGGAAACTGCTACAAAAAGTTATGACATCTACCGATGATGGTTGGCCAAAAACTCGCAACTATACAGCTCCATGAAAATGTGAAATTTAATACAGACATTTGTTTGTGGGGGGGCATTAACTTGTCCCCCCCTCCTTGGTGATTTCGCAGGGCTATATCTTTTCCATGTTATCACTTATCAACCCCAAATTCGGCAGATATACTAATTTTAATGCGTTCTTTCAAGTAGTAGCGACAATTTTTTACTTATTGATTTAGTTAGGATTTTGACAAAAATCGTGAAAAGGTCTATTTGAACAAGGGCCCGATTGTCCAAATTTCAAAAACAATTTTACATAAGATAGCTGACGAAACTTTGGCACCATAACTAATTATTTTTCTCTAAAGCTTCGATCTTTAACCGAATACAGGTAAATAATAAATTCGCAATTTATAAGTACTGGAAAAGAAATCGTCTAGCGAAAATAACTCTGCGAATCTGTAATAAATCCGCGTAAATGAATTATTGTATTCGTTTTCCGATAAATGTATTGCACAGGCCCGTAGCCTGGACTTTTTGCAGGAGGGTGCGACTGAACCAGGAGGCGGACCAAATGAGCGCCGAAGGCGCGAGTCTCGGGGAAAACTAGGCTATTTGAGACTGAAATGTAAACCAACCGTAAAAACGTGGATATTATTCAAATTTTTGAACTTTAAAGCCGATTGAGAAATGTATAGGCAAAAATGTTGCTTTTTCAAATAATTGGTCAACAAAAAAGTGGACCTTTGCCGTCTGTGGGGGAGCTGCAAGTACACCAGTCACACCCCCTCCTCCCTATAGGCTTGTTGCATACGTAGAAATAAGAACAATTTTTAAAAGAACAATTTGAGGCCAAAACAGCCAAAAAATTAAGAAAAATGATCGTCGGCCAAATATAATGGTTTTTATTTAAAAAACACGTGTACACTGTACAGTACTATATAATGCTAAATAATAACAACTTCGGCTACTGTAATCGTGCCAAGGGTAAAGATTCCCCTCTTTTTTTTATAAGAACCTTTTCTATAAGAGCATTAGGCTGAAAATCGCCAAAAAATTAAGAACATGTTAAGCCGCATGCTGAGGCTGAGAAAAGGTGAAGAATATTTATTCATGATGATAACCTATTGCCAATATTTCATACAGTACTAGTGTTATTAAAAATTTCCTATTCAATGGGCTTCTTGACTAAAGCTTGCAGATAACAATTTTACATGTCTTTTCATTTACCAAATTGCAGTTCTTACAGGAATATCTCTTGAGACAAACTGGCAAGAAAGTCAGTACCAGCTACTACTACTATACTACACAGATGTACCACATCTGGTGCATGTACTAATAATTAAAATCAGTAAAGATGTTTAAGAACATTTGAGGTTCTTACAGGAATATCTCTTGAGACAAACTGGCAAGAAAGTCAGTACCAGCTACTACTACTATACTACACAGATGTACCACATCTGGTGCATGTACTAATAATTAAAATCAGTAAAGATGTTTAAGAACATTTGAGGTTCTTACAGGAATATCTCTTGAGACAAACTGGCAAG
>JAOBRD021149057.1:0-10850 GCA_027575215.2 Hydrozoanthus sils | reverse complement strand
TAATGATAATGATAATGATAATGATAATGATAATGATAATGATAATGATAATGATAATGATAATGATAATGGTAATGATAATGATAATGATAATGATAGTGATAGTGATAGTGATAGTGATAGTGATAATGATAATGGTGTTGTTGTTGTTGATGATGATGATGATATACATAATGATAATGGCAATTTTTAACAAGGTTTACAAAAAAGCCACATTTGCAAGTTTAAAAAATAAGAGAATCATACAAACTGACATTGAAAGATTCAGTTGCACTAATCAGTAGTTAATCTCGGCTTGCTTCCATTTCTTTCTTACCAGCATGATGGCTCTAGTAGAACACAACTAACGTTTCCACTGAGGTCACCATTCGCATCAATTTCATTCGACACTGTAAGCTTTTTAAACGCTTCGCTCTCATTGCATCTGTACATCCAAACACCATAATGCGTCTCACGAGCGCGAACAATTGCAGCACCTTTAAACTTGCCATCTGTTTCAGACACAGTTAAATCAGTAGCAGCACTAACAGAATAGCACTGGGCCGGTTCTTCAGTGATGTTGTACGCGGTGTTGATGCGGAAAACCGATTTATCTAGGTTGATTTTGGGAGGGTCATTAATCGCTTTAACCATTCCAACCATTGTCGACGGTCTTTGACAAAACGATGATGCAACAATTTTTGCGCCCTTCACTTCGATTAGACTGTCAGTTATTGGATCAACAGGCAGCCCCATTTCTTTAACTAGAAAAACAAAAACATCAAAGACCATGTTAATTAGAAATTTCAATGGTTTGGAGAGTTTTTTGTTAACGAATATAGTTTTGGCTTTTTACATCCTAATGTTTAAATTTTGTTATGCTGAGCAGAAAAGTTACGGTACAATTTCCTTTGATATAAATAAGTTTATTATTAAGAAAAATCTAGGTTGGTATCATCGCCCCATATAAGCATATTCAGCATGCATAAAACTTTTAGCACTGGTATACAACATCCAGAATCAACAACAAGTAATGCATTCAGCATCCATGGAATCTACGGTCTAAGCATCCGGCATCCAGAGGGTAGGGATCCGACATCCACTGACAAGGAATCCAGCATCCAGAAACAAGCCGCATCCACAACAAGGAATGCATCCAGCATTCACGGAATCTACGATCTAAGCATCCGGCATCAAGAAGATTGGGATCCGGCATCCACTGACAAGGAAACCAGCATCCACAACATGGAATGCATCCAGCACCCACGGAATCTGCGATCTAAGCATCCGACATTCAGAGGGTAGGGACCCGATTCCACTAGTGCTCTGAATGCACTTCATTGGGCGAGGTATCAACATTTTACCGCCTTACTGATGCTTTTGTAACACAGTAAGTCAAACTTCAAACCATTTTAACCCTTTAAACCTGAATCAATTAACAAAGCCAAAGTTCTATCTTAATAAATCGATAAAACAATGAGTTTGGTAATGAGAAAAAGGTTATTGATTATACAAAAAACAAAAAGCGTATTTTTCTAAACTGGTAACATTTGTTTTGTTGGGAAAATGAGTGTGAACTCAAACTTATAAATTTTCCCAACAAAACAAATGTGAAGATTAAGAGTTTGGATCTACGGTTTACGTCTCCGTCTAACTGCTTGTACTATGAAGACAAAGGCAGCACCTTCTCCTTATTTATCTAAAGACCCTGAGTGAAGGTCCTCCGCTGAGATTTGAACCTAGGCCTCCCGCACGGCAGACTGCCACCTTACTAAGTGTGCTAGCGTTGCGGCGATAAGTGTAAGTATAATTGCTTACGTAAAGAGGAACGACCTAATTTACCATTTCTATAGCAATTCTACAATCATTACTGCTTCACAGAAGTCTTACAAAAAATGACTATACCAAGCTTGTAGGCGTCTACAGTTAACTGTTTTGCACGTTCTGTAGCAAGTTGTTTCCTCTGATTATCTGATGACTCAGCTATAAGTGTGTTGAAAGTGTCCAACAGGGTTTTTTCGCTCAATTCTTTTCCTTCTTCTTCCATCCTCTCAAGTGCAGCTAAGCCTCTATCGGTAACTTCGTTATCAAAGTTCCTAAAATGCCATAGCTGCAACAAAATGTTTGAGATTTTTTTAATTTAGTATGTGGCCCCAATCAAGGTCAGAAGAGACCGGATGGGACGGGGTAGTTTGGAATGGAACCGGGTGAGACCATGTCGGATGGGATAGAGCAAGGTGGGACCGGGATGAAGCCGGGTAGGGCCGGGAAGGATGGGGTAGTGTCTGGTGGGACCGGGTAAGATGGGATGGAGCCGGGTGGGACCGGGTAAGATGGGATGGAGCCGGGTAGGTTCGGGTAAGATGGGATGGAGCCGGATGGGGCCGGATGGAACCGGGTAGCATGGGATGGAACCGAATGGGATCGGGTAAGATGGGATGGAACTGGATGAGATCCTATCCGGTCCCACCCGGTCCATCCCGACCGGGTTAGATAGGATGAAGCTGGGTGGGACCGGGTACGATGGGATGGACCGGGTCGGATGGAACCGGGGTTCTCTACACTTAAGCGTGAAGGTTTTCCAAGAACTTTCTCTTGGAAAAGTTCCAGAGTAAATTTGTTCACTTATCATAACTAAGAACTTTTTTCTTGGAAAAGATCTAAAGTATATGTGTTCACTCACCATAACTAAAAAAATTCTCTTGGAAAAAACAGAAGTAAATGTTTTTCACTTACAATAACCCGGAACTTTCTCTTGGAAAAGTTCTAGAGTAAATGTGTTCACTTATCATAACTAAGAACTTTTTCTTGGAAAAGATCTAGAGTAGATGTGTTCACTTACCTTAACTAAAAACGTTTTCTTGGAAAAGATCCAGAGTATAATATTATGTGTTCACATACGGTACCATAACTCAAACCTTTCTCTTAGAAGAGATCTAGTGTAATGTGTTGACATACTATTATGCAGAACTTTCTATTGGAAAAGATCTAGAGTAAATGTGCCATACCCAAGAACTTTCTCTTGTTGGCTTGAGGTCTTATGAAAAGATCCAGAGTAAGTCTGTTCACTTACCATAACCCAAAACTTCCTCATGTTATATGGAAGTCTATACGAGATATAATCTCTACTGCTGGTATTGCCAACGAAATAAGTTCCAAAGGCACCAGTAAAATTGGCCTTAAAATTCCCATTGTAGTCTGCAGCTGGTGTAAAGAATACTGTGTCTTTGGTTGGAAAAACATAGGTGAGGTTTTTGAGAGTGAAGTCATTGCAATACGAGCTGTTTTCCTTGCAAACACCGTACGTTCCTACAATTTGAAATGTGAGAGGCTATTATGTTGTTACTCCGTATATGGTGTGCTTCAAGTGCCCATAACCTTTCTTTTCTCTTGTTTTCTTATCTAAAAGTACGTATCTTAAATTAACATTTCCGATCTTTCTTAACTGAACAAAACGCGAATGTGTTACCAGTCTTTAAAAAATCGCCACCTTTTTGGATAAAAGACTAAAGGCGCTTCGAATGAAGCTTTTCAAAATATAACGTACTGCATATCAGTTGGTTAACTGACAATTTAAATAATTCTTGTAATGTTAGTTTAGAATACATTCATGGTATTTCGTTGGTCCTTCCAGCCAAACGGCTAAGTCCTTTCTTGAGCCTTCGTGACTCGAAAGTTTCTGTAGTGTTAAGCGGATGAGAGTGCTTGACTCACCCTGGACAGGACACTAATCTATCACATGTTAGCTCCCAGCAGAACTGGTACTCATTTATACAGCTGAGTCGACTGGAACAAGTCAGGTAAGTGTCTTGCCCACGGACACAACACAGTGGTCTGACCGGAGCTCGAACTCGCGACCCTAGGATTACGAGTCGAACACACTAACCGCTCGGCCACTGCACCGTCGGCAAGGCGGGACGAATAGACGAGACAGCGGAACAAAACAACATCATGACAACACAAGACATAAATGTGTTTTACGCTATTCGCCGTTTACACCTACCGACAGAACCATCATCTATACTGCACAAAGCAACAAATGTCATGCGGTGACATTCTTCGTAAATGTGCCTTAAATACGCCTCGATCTCGTGACGTGGAATATACTTCATCACTGATTTGCAGCTACCAAGTCCAGATTGACACTCCGGCTTACTTGTAGTTAATTGCACCAAATCCTCAACCTATGAAATAACGTATTAAGGTGGTCCAGTTTCTAAAAATGAGGCTGGTATTAACTTTCGAAAATGAGCATAATCATCGTAAATTCAAACAAAATGCTTTTTGTTTTTGCATTAACTATAACAAGGTGCTTTAATTAGGAATCTGATACTGATAGTTAACTGTTGCTAGCTTGCAGAACTTATATTTAATTTTTGGAAGAAATAAAAGTACTCGCCATTACCAATAAAACAAACAAAGAGGGATGATGAGGAACTGATTGCGTTAAATGTTCTTAAATATCAATCTTGCCATTAGACTAGTGGCATCAATACCTTTAGACCTTGTTCATAATTTGCGACTTTGTCTACATAAGCCCTACAAAACTCGTTTTGATTGACGAGTTTAATTCAAGAACGAGGCTATTAGGGATAGTTTGACTGGAGACAATAGAACATCAAAGTTGCCGTCATCTACAAAAAAAATGGTCTGTTTTGCCGGTAAAGAGGTAGTAAGAGAACTCTTGTTTTAAAGGGCGTAAAGTAAACTTCGAAAATTATCTAGTTCTAGATTATAGGCACCGAAAATTATGCCACGTGATCTCCCCGAAAACGGCAGGAAGATCACGTGGCATAATTTTTCGTGCGTTTGGTGCGCGCCGTTCCTAGTTTTTTAAGCTGCGTTAGATTGGAAACTAGGCTCCAGGCTCGCGCCCTTGTATGTGCAGCTAAGCCAAGAACGTCGAGTACTGGGTGGCAAAGGACAGACGGCGAGCTGATGTTTTGCCGCTTGCGCGGTGCTTAATTTCAAGATCTCTCTTGAAGGAGCCCGCAAATAGAGGACTTGAAATCAAAATCTCAGCTTTGCGGGTCAGCTTGAAACCTTGCATTATGCTGCTGTCCGTGACTTTTTGCATGAGAAAGTGTTCAGCAGAAGGTACTACGATGTTTAGCTTCTTTTTTTTTCTTCTTAGAAATGTTATAACCAAAAATAACTTCAACAAGGGCTACGCACCGAAATTTTATTATACTTGGAATCTTCATCAACGAAAATGTCTTTATTGACGGTAATTTGAGGCTGTAGGGATCCGAGTAACACAAACAAGACCAACACTTGATCAGCTTTGGGCTGCACTCCAGAAGCGTCTACTCTTTGTCCAATAGCACCGCTAAACTGCGTATAGTTCACTAGAGCGATACCTCGACATGTGTCATTATCCGGAACAAACCTACCAAGATAAGTATGGTATCTTATCAGTCATATACGGTTAAACTCCGTGGATTCAAACTCGGATATATCGAAAGCCCCTCTAGTTCGAACAAAATTCAGTTTCCCAAGGATTTCATCTTAGACACAAAATCACTTACCCAAAACTCGGTTAATTGAACCCCCGCTAATTCGAACTGTTTTTCTTTACCCTTCGGAGTTCGAATGAATTGGGTTCAACTCTAATATCAACATGTTATCAACGATATATGATAAATATTAACATATTATCGATAACATAATATCAGTCAGTCAAATAATACCTTATATCATCATTGATTCGCAGCAGATGGCTAATTACGAGAGTGCGACAATGAATCATGGGAGGTTCAGAAGCCTGTTCAACTAAAATAAGTCTTGAGCCTTGCTTATCCCAATTTCCTTTAAAGTTAAGCGAAAGAGAGTCTTTGAAGTTCCCCGGACCACAATTCATCGCCGGTTAGTCTCCAGCAGAAGCAGGTACTCATTGTTACAGCTGAGTGGACTGGAAACAATTGTCTCGTTCAAGGATAGAACACAGTGGTACTGGGGCTCGAACTCGCAGCCTTGGGATTCAGATTCTTTGATCATGATTAACATAAATTGGTTCATATTAGAAATTTAGTAGAGAACTACCTGACAATTTTTGTTCCCTTTCAAGTGCAATTCTCCACACAATAAACTAACAATGTAGAGAACAGAACAGAACAGACATTTTATTTCCACTCTAAGTGCATTACATAAAATACAAATCAAAAATAAATAAAACTATTTGACAGTGGTTGGCTGCCCGAAATAACTATATGAGATAAACTTGTCGGGTACCCATTTTATTTTGAAATTGCAGTATATTAGTCAGGGAAGAAGGAAAAAATGACAAAGAAAATGAAAAATAGAAAATAAAAGTTGTTTGGTTTATAAATTATATATAGTAAGAAAATGACCTTAAAGCCACGGTAACTCAAAGTTTTGAGTGCTTCGTCAAAATCATTCCAAGAGAAGTTCTTTATTACCTTAAAGAGTTGTCCTTGCCCAATATAAGAGCGCTTTTTAGCGTAACGTCCTTTTCTGTTGTCCAGGCTTTAGTGTATGGAGTGTAGTATTGCAACTTCCCGGTACACTCACACGACTGGACGCTTGTAAACAGCGATGGTATCTTTTGGGTTTACTATCACTTTCTTCGAGCTCAGTGTATCGATTTGCAACAAAACCTTACACTCAATGTCGGCCGGAGGGGTAACTGGAGCACAGGCTTCACCAGTCACTAGACATTTCTGAGTATATTTACAATAAAAGTAACCTACGGAAACACGAACAAAGTCAATTATCGCTAATTTCTAAGTTTAAGACTTAGTGGTGTGTCAATGTTTTGATAACTATCAAGTTAACGTGCCTTTGATTCTGAGACATTTCAAACTAAGTTACTGTTTTTGTTGTTTTTCAAATACAACACTAATATCAAATGTTGTGTCAGTGATTCCAGAGTCAAATCCACCACGCCTGTAAATAACCAACTGGCCTGCCCCAACCAGTTGGGATTCTTAACTGTAGTCATGTTTGTTCGGAATCTTTAACTATAACACTGAAAAGCCTCTTACGGGATTTGTCATTACGTAACTAGTATTATTGTTATTGCAATTATTGTTATTAATATTACCATTATTATTAATGTTTTATTATTGCTATTGCTATTATTGGTATTATTATTATTATTATTATTACTATTAATATTATTTGTGTGAGCGAACCGAGCAGCACGCTATTTTGAATTCCTGTGGCGTACCGCATGGCGGGATTCCTGTGGCGCACGATAATATGAAGGCAAAGCCGATTTCGTGGGCTAGCTAGCGATGGATGATTTTACCCATCAGCCATCACGGTATACAGACGCCAACATCCGCCATCTTGAAAATGACCGAGGAGACCCTGGGAACGAGGTTGTGCAGACGCCTGCAGTATCCTCATTACGCAATCAGCGGCTATCGGCCAATGATGAATGAATGTATTTCGGCAATGCAATGTTGAATTGTTTCAGTTAATAAAACTTCAGAATTTATATCAGTTACTATATGCAAATCAAAAAAGTGGTTTTCAAAAGAAAAACCCACTAATAAAAATGAATAAAATATACAGTTTACTGCTACTTTTTACTTCATTACTGTTATTGTTTCACGTTTTTTCAATGCAACTATATTGTTTTTTTAAAACTGTTTTAAAATTGTGATTTGTTTGACATTGTAATATTGTTTGATTATTTCTATTAAACGATTTCTTGTTTTCTTTTTGTCCATTTTTCTCTATCGTCTTTACATTTATCGCAGCACTTTACTTTCAATAGAAACCGCTAGTTTTATCATTATTATTGTTTTATTATTGCTACTGTTATTATTACTATTATTATTATTATTGTTATTATTATTATAGGAAGGGGGAATTACTTATAGCTATGTGGCCTTAATGCCCACTATTGGCAGCTGCAAGCTATTACTTTCGCATGCGCAGTACTCCAATTTGTTATTGTATCTTTCCAGCTATACCCAATAACTGTTGCGTTTAACTACACTTGGCTTCATTAAATGTGTGTGATTTGACATTGCTGCACGTACCTGCTATACACTCTTCGGGTCCGAGACATGGTTCTGAGTCTTGCATGCACGACTTTGTATGTACGCCAAAACTAAACCCTTGCTGGCACGTTCTGAAACAGGGCAGGCTTGTTATCACTCTCTTTTTAACATAACAGCTCCCTAACTCCCCTTGAAAACATTCGTAGATCAAAGCTGGTTCAATTTATCCCTGGGTTGAGCCAGAATTCAAGCAGTAATTTCTATCGCTCAGAGGGAATTTGAGAAGCCGCTTGGTCCAAAATTTGAACTTTGAAAGGGTCAGATATGGAAGGAGCTATCTCTTAATAGGGTGGGTCCTTGTTTAAAAGGCCTAAATCGGTTAAGATTTTCTAGGAAACAAAAATGTTTTCAATACATACCTTTTTACTGCAAAAGTAATATTGCTACTGCTAAGGGATGATTTTGGATCAGGAGGAAATTTGTAGACGCTGTGCCCCGTAGTCCTCCCATCTGAGCCATCCCAGACATGTGCTATCATTTGCAGAGGCTCAGGAGTTTCAAACCACGGTGTTGTATCGTTTGGTGAAAATTTGACACTATAAGAAGAATTTGGTTGAGTAAGTGTGCTATCATTTGCAGAGGCTCAGGAGTTTCAAGCCACGCTGTTGTATTGTTTGGTGCAAATTTGACACTACAAGCGTACTTATAAGGGCCTCTTTAAATGAAGCGAGTTAACCCGGCATGCTCGGACATCAATAATTTTGTCGTGTCTCCCAGCGATATTGTGTTTTGCCTTTTGTTTACAACTAAGCGGTCTTTTCTTCGTTTGCAGACGCCAAAGACGAAAGACGAGGCGGCCATGTTGGTGTCCTAAACAAAAGCACTCATCAAAATTCCTCTGTTCAAGGACATCAACATGGCCGCTAGAAAGTCAGGTGAAAACGAAAAATCCCGGCTTGCCGCGTTTCCCGTTTCGTCAAACGCGGGGCGTACGGTTAGCGGGGCGTTTTTTTGTTTGTTTAGTGCATGTAACCGTAGCAACCGGCCGATGGCACGAAACATAATCCGCCCTAAACTTGTCTTGACCAGGCAGGAAGACATTTACTTTTTTGCATGTAAATGCCAACTTATTATCGTCCCAACAAGCCAAGATGTCAGCACCTTGCCGAGAAAACTCGCTTCATGAGAAAAGATGCCAAAGCAAAAATTTAAAGAAAAAATGATATTGTTTTTATTCAACAATTTAGAAAAACTAGGTTACAATGCTGAAATCTCCAAGCTGAATTTCTCATAATGTTTTGTTATGAAACTATTTTGTTTTCTTTATGTTATTTTTGTAAAGATTTTAATATTTATTGTTCTATGATTCTGATTGATCTTCAATTTACTCAAACACAAATCCGCCTCGGTTAGCGTTGCTACTTGCGGGTGCGTGTGTACCAATGTTATGTGTAAACTAGCAAGAAATAAAATGGAACTTGAACTCGAAGAACGCTCGCGAAAGTCTGCCGTATGTGTTGGAAAAGCGAGCGGGCAGCGGGATCTTATTTTCCTTTTACTTCCTTTATTTCCTATGTGAAGTTCCGGCAAGGAAAAAAGAAAATAAAAAGGAAGGACAAGAACAAAACGCAAATGTCTATGACTCTAACACAAAACAGTATTTCTGACAGTAATCTGCGAACTTGGCAGAAATAGTTATTTTGCTGGCACGGAGCAGACTGGTGTAGAGTTAGAGGAGTTTTGGGTAGTCTATATAAATGCTTTGTAGAGATTACTTCATTCTAGGTTCAGCATCGCTTTCGACGAACTCTGCTTCAACCATTACGTTCGTACGTTTGTAAACAATTGGTTTTCAATTTTATGAAATGTGTATTAGTGAATACCATGGGCAAAAAGCTAATTTCTAAAGGCAAAGTAATTACTCTTGTTGTTCCTGCAGTCCTCTGTATCAATACTGTGTATTGTGTCTTAATGTGCAGTGGAAGCAAAATACGGTATCTTTACAGCAACAATGTATTTATTAGTATTACCACTTACCAGCAAGATGGTTTGAGCAAAATACAAGATAAATTTCCAGGGTCAACTTTGCCAGGTATATCATCTGCCAAGGAGAGTTTCTTAAACCCCTCTGGTTCATCGCAATGGTACATCCGTAAGAGAAATCTTTCGCCTTTATTGCTGCTAGGCCTTTAAACTGCCCGTCACTATCCGTTACAACCTCTTTGCTGGTGCTTCCAACATTATAGCATGTGAGTGGTTTCGCGGTGGTGTTGAAAGGAAGATGAATGATGTAAGATGGTTGATTTATCAGAGGGGCAGTATTTCCAGGTGCAACCACACCAACAAACTTATTGGCAATGTTGCAGTGTGCCGAAACGGTAAACTTATTGTGATTGTGATCTCGTTTTTCCATCACTTTAACTGTCATCGGATCCCTCGACAGGTTCATCATTTTGGCTAGCAACAAAATCAAGCAACAAATTTAATGCAAAGTTGTCAACATGAGATACACAGCATTGAGAAACAAGCAATCCTAGTTTAGCTAACGTTTAAGGGATACAGAATGCATAAAATAGTTTAAAGTCCCTATCAAGCTTATTTTTTTAAGTTCCAGATTAAAACTGTTGTAATCTGTGAACTAAAAAATCGAATAACCGAAAAAAATTTCCACGTCTAAGTATGCTTTTTAATCAAAAAAAGATTGGAATGTAAATTTTGACCGAGCAGGTCGGGGACTGGTAACCTGTGACGTAGTAGCAGTGAGTTGTGTGGTTTTTGTTTAAAAAAATTCGTTTCTGTTGAAAATTGTAATAAAATTTTTATTTCAAGCAATTTCAAGGGAATAATTCATTGATTAAAGTTATAACAATGTGACTATTGTAGCCAGAATTGAATTTT
>JAOBRD021148841.1:0-10850 GCA_027575215.2 Hydrozoanthus sils | reverse complement strand
GTCTCTCGTCTGTCCTAATATATTCCTCTCGGATGTCTGTTAGACCAAGCTGTTGGGTTTAAACAAATACTTAAGAATACATTTAAAGGTTCAGTCCACAAATGATTTTGTACCTTTGATCCTTTAAAGTAAATGTTAATTTGATCTGTATAAAAATGTTTTACTGATAAACTATTAAGTATAAACTTTATTCAAGGTTGAGATAATTCATGTTCAGTCTTGCTTCTTCGCTAAAAAAATCATTTTATTCAACATGAAATATTTTGTCTTTGCTACTTTAAATGGTGGCTACCTTATCACAAATATTTCAAAATCGAAAGTAGTAGATAATATTCTGAAGTTTATATATCTGTAAATCTAGCTTAGTGTCCCGTTAAAAGGCACTCCTCATAACCTCAAAGTTTACACCTCCACCGGCCCACAAGTTTGGCAGAACGAAATCGAGGCATTGGTTTGTAGTCATTAGTGGCGGCTTTTCCTCAAAATTGTACATGATTATTGATAGTTCAGAGCTATATAGGCGGGTTTCAGGTGACGTAATGTTTACACACAAACCTTTTCAAAATCTAAACACCTTCGGGACCTTAACCAAAGGAATCTGTTTCAAACTAGCAATCAAATAACAGTCGACTCGTTAACAACAATGACTGAAACTCGCCTATTTGAGGGTTTCTCTAGTTATGTTGACATTGAACAAGCTGTTGAAGCATTTCAGATAAAGGGTAATCCATCCTGAAAGATATTATTTTATCTGAGTCAGTAAACTAAATGATAGAATTACCTTTGCTGTAACTGTTATGAGAGATCCTTCGGTGGGTTGACCAAACAACATTCCATCTCTTATTTGAGCATTGTTACAGAGACAACCAGCCTAAGGTAAGTTATAAAATGGATTACCTTTGGCTAATTAAAGTACTGAGTGGATTTTATGGATAAACTGATTGACTTTTTAGCTGAAGAATTTATACCAAAAAAATACGTTTTTAAAAAAAGCTGTTTCAGCAAAGGCAACTGGAAATTCATGAACTTGGTAGTGATTACATGCTTTGAATAGCAAAGCTTATGAATCTCTCCGAATGACGTTCGCTATTTGCTTTGAAACTGCAAGCTACTGAATAGAAATATTGGACTTGTAAATGCTATTGTTTGTTAACCTTTTTGCTATTTGTCTTAAAAGCAAAACCAAGACCTCCTCTTCAATAACTGAAACATCTTGATCAAATATCTCGGAGATATCAACTCAGATGTGATTTGTTAAACGTTGTAAAAAGTTGCGAATGAAATATATTTCAACTTTCCAAGAAAGAACCGAGTCCAAAACGCCCTGATGTCATGGAAGATGAACTAATCTTGAGCTACTGAGAAAAACAGAAAGACATCGAAGAAAACTGATCAATTCCAGACAAATTCGGCAATCTTGATCCAAGTTCCCTTACAAACTAAGTTTATTAATTCTCTAAACACCTAATAATATTTTGTCTGCCCTCATCAAAAGTTACAAGCAAAGTTTGGCTTGAAATATATAATGGCAAAAAAAAGTTCACGTTCTAAAAGAACGAGGACAACTCAATCGTCTTACCTCCACAAGCGTGGTAATGGAAAACTTTGAATGTGGCGAGAGAATGACGCCATCCATTACAACATGACCAGAAAAACCGTAGCCTACCCCAGAAACCTACAGGAAACAAACAGGTAAGTTATAAACCAGAGAGAGATCTAAGGAGAGTGAAAAGGACAGACAGAGGAACAGACAAAGACAGAGAAAGACACATAGATGCATAGAGAGAAGTTGAGACCTGTTTCAAGCGCTGAGCTACAGTCGTGAACTATGCTAGCTCGACTCTGGTTCAACTGTTACACGACTTTCGATGGACTTTTGTGTCTGAAACAGACCTTGATTAGCTCAAGCTTAAGTCGTGTATAGCAGTACACGACTACGGTGCGGTGTTCAAGTCGGATTTTCTAAGTTCAGGTGAGCTTAGCATGACTGTAGTATGACGTTTTAAACGGACCTTGCATACTATATAACTAGGGAACAAACACTAACGTAACGTAACGTAACGAACCAACACACCTCAGCGTACACCCCGTCTGCTGTACAAATCTGTGTTACAGTCATCTCATTTTTAGTCAGTGTTCCAGTCTTATCCGAGCATATCACACTTGCACATCCCAGAGTTTCGACTATAGGTAGTTTTTTAACAATGGCATTTCTCTTAGCCATCCGCATGACACCAAGAGCCAGTGTTACTGTAACTACTATTGGAAGGCCTTCTGGTATAGCAGCTACTGCCAAACTGAAAAAGAAATTCTTAGTTTGTCAAAAAGTAACTTTTTAATAGAGTATGGCGAGCAGCTTTAAATAAAACAACAACAAGTTTATTCGTGCCTTCAAGCATACAAAATTTATTTTTACATTATTATTGACAACAATAAAGGTTATAACGAGGGGCATTGGCTCCCTGAAATAATTAACACATGACTTTGAGTTCAATTTGGAAATAATTTGCACGAGTGGATTTTTCAAAAAGTAACAAGATGTAATTATTATGGTAACTATATTTGTAGTCGTATTCATGGCAGTCGAAGTGGTCACAGTCGAAGTAATCATAGTATTAGTAGTAGTCGTTTTACTTGTAGTAGTTGTAATCATAATCCTAATCATAGTAGTTGTAGCAGTCATAGTCGTGGTCGAATTCATAGTCGCAATGTAGTAGAATTTGTAGTCAAAATCGTACTCGTAGTTGTAGTGTAAAATGCACTGAATTAACTCTTTTTGCACGTGGTTACGAAAAACAGCACTGCTCTCAACCAATCAGAACCGAGAAATTTTGTTGTGTATACATATTATTAAAAATTAACGTATCAGAGAGTTAACCTCGACGACTGGTTTTAATATCACTGATCCAAGCTTTTTTCCATTTTTTTAAAAACAACAGAACAAAATTGATCGAACCCAGTTCTGGAGTTATAAATTTTCGATTGCTTCACCGAAATAATGTCGCCTTAACAACTGAACAATAAATTGGTGTAGATTACTGTTATATTGTCAGTCGTAAATTGATTCAAACAATTCGCAAAACAATCGATCATGAATTTCCAAATGAAATCAGCTGGGAACTCATTCTATCATAGACAGATATCATTAAACGTTTGTCTTTTCTGTCGTAAGCCTCTTCATACATACCTGACTCCAATGGTAAACATTTCTAGAATACCACGGCTTTGAACCCAACCAAGAAGAACAATCAACCCTGATAAAAACGGAAAAATCTGTTAACCAACCGTTTGAAGCTGCTTCAGTGAATTCATAGTCGGATCTCAGTTACCAAATCACTATTTGGTTAACTGCATGCCAGCATCTTAAGCCTACAAGTTCTATCAACATCTAACTTCTCCTTACATAACTCGTACAAAGTAAGACACTTGGTGACGAGAAAACAGAAATTGATCAAGTATAACAAACTACGGAAGATAATATACGCATTGTGGTTGGCCAATTGACAGTGAGAAGTCATGCACTTTCAAGAAAGCGAGTGGCTAATAGACCTTTTTCACGCAAAATATATTAAACATATCAAGAAACTGTGGCCATCGCCATATTCAGCGCATCCGTATTAGCAAAATTGTAAAATTTCGTAAACATTTCCCTAAAACTAACGCAGGTATAAAGTTTTGAAACTTGATCTTCTGCCCTTATTATTACAGAGAAATGTATAGGGAAAACATGGAAACGAGGCTGGACGGGCATCAATGCCCGTCCGTCTTACTTTTCATTGCAAAATTATCCATTTTCAAACCTTTATATCTCCGTCAATTTGCGGCCAATCTTGATGAGACTTTGTTGCTTTACTAATATTAATGCGCTAAGATTGACTCTGGACTTGTTTACCCGATAAACTGAAATTGTTTCTATGCCATGCTAGCGTGATAAAGGTCTATTGATAATGGGTGGTTACCTTTAATCATCTTCCCTTAACAAGTGGCCACAAGAACAAAAGCGGCCGTTTCGATTATGTGTGGCTGCGTTCCAGACGTTGGGTAGCCATGAGACAAGATAATGATAAATACTTGGATCTTATGAAGAGTGATTGGTTTGTAATAGCTGGTAACCGATAGACAATAGAGTGGTTGCTTTCAAGTAAGCGGATGGCCACTGGATATTGCTTTTAAACAAGTGCCAAAAGATATAGGAGAGTGGCCACTTGCAAGAGGAAGGCAGCTTGAGAGAGTGTAGCAGCATAACAGAGAGGGCTCGTTAAATGACTGTTGCCTTGTGAGTACAAGTGTTTGGTTAAGCAAGAGTGGCCAGTTGATCAAGGTTACCAAACAAGGTTGTTTTGAAGTCCCTGCGTGAAACTGGTTTAAACAAAAGATGCAAGTTCAGCCTGAGCCGTGGCAGCCAACTCCCATCAGAAGAAAACAAAGAACAAAAGAAAAACTCATTAGAGGGTCCACAAACTGCACAAAGAAATCATTGCTTATTTCCTTATATTATAGTAAATAAGTTCAACTTTTAAGTTATTAATTAAAAATAGCGTACTTTGAGCAGCAATTATCAACTTAAGGTCTTTACATCAAACACACTACATTACCTACCTATTATAAACAGTGAATAAAATGACAGCTGTTTTCCGAGCGTGTCCATACTTTTTTGGAGTGGAGTTTTTGGAGGCTGGGACAAAAAGAAAAATACGATTATTATTTACACTTTGTAAGTAGAATTAAATACAGCGAGCACGCACGGAAAGCATTTCACAATAGAATAACCATAAAAAAAAACAAATAATGGAAAAACAAATAATTAAAATTTAGGAACAAAAATAAAACACATAAATAGTGTTAACTGTTCTGTCCAATGTGGACAAAGTGGTTAGCGCTCGATATAAGGAGACACAGTAAGAAAAAGTCAATTCGAGAACCAAAATACAAACTTTCCTCCAGATGTTTTATTGACACATTCACACTGATGTTTCTTAAAGCAGCAGAAAAACTACAGAAAACATACTTAAAACAATTCTATCGGCGCTTGTAAATTACACTAAGTGGAGCATAAACTTAAAATTCAAGGATTTTTCCAGGTCGCTCTTAAAAAAACCCTATTTTTCAAGGAATTCCAGGCCTGGAACCAAAATTTCCAAAATTCAAGGATTTCCAGGGTTTTCAGTTGGCGAACGAACCCTGTACAAAGAAGGATGGCCGAGCAAAGAAATGAATTAAAACTAGACCTGTGTACTTTTCTCATAACTAGTTCGTTTCCTATGATTTTCTCAGTTGGATTATTTCTCAAGGATCAGTTTTTTCTTGTGAATTGTGTTGTTTTGTTTGTGTTTTATTAGGAACTAGCAAACTGGCCTGGATTGCGAGGGATGTAACGCCAATTACAAACAAACAAGGCATTGAGAGGTGCTACAACTGTCCCACTTACCTCTTCAGCTTTCATTAATTTAAAGATTTCTCCAAACTCCGATTTCTCACCTGTGCCAATTACAACACCCTGACAAAAAAATTGAAATTAAACCTTACAAAACTGTCACAGAGAAAAGCAATAACTTATCCTCCCCAACTACGGTACATTCTTAAGAGTAACTCGCCAAATGTTCGGCTACCCAATACGGTATTCAGTGTAAAGCATACAAAATGATAAAAAAGCTCTTTTGATCTAGAAAGAGATGCTGGTAAAAATGGTAATATTAATATCAATACAATTGTTAAGGAAGAAGAAAAAAAATCATTATCGAGACCACGATGGCCCATGGATTTCTATTGCTATGCCACGCACCAATTAACCACTTGTATGTTCCGTACACATGAGTCTATTACAGGCGAGTACAAGATGGCTGCCAAGCTTTCCTAAGCCGGTTTCCCTAGCAATATATCCATTTTTCCATGATACTTTACTCAAACAAAGGACTACAGTCCAAAACGTTGACAGTATCTTCCATTTTTCCACAATACTTCACTCAACCAAAGGACTATAGTCCAAAATGTCAGTATCTTCCATTTTTCCTCGATACTTTACTCAAACAAAGGCCTACAGTCCAAAACGTTGACAGTGTCTTCGATTTTTGCAGAATAATTTACTCTGATAAAAGACCAGTTACCGTTCAAATCATAGACAGTATCTTCCGTTTTTCCACGATACTTCACTCCAAAGGAGGAATACAGTCCAAAATGTTGGTATCTTCCATTTTTCCATGATACTTCACTCCAACGAAGGACTACAGCAATACCTTACTCCAACGAAGGAATACCGTCCAAAATGTCAGTATCTTCCATTTTTCCACGATACTTCACTCCAATGGAGGTCTACAGTCAAAAATGTCAGCATCTTCCATTTTTCCACGATACTTCACTCCAACGGAGGACTACCGTCCAAAATGTTAGTATCTTCCATTTTTCCACAATACCTCTCTACAACGAAGGACTACTGTCCAAAACGTCAGTATCTTCAATTTTTTCACAATACTTTACTTTGACAAAGGACTACAGCCCCAAACGTCAATAATTTCCATTTTTCCACATTACTCACTCCAACGACAGTCCAAAATGTCAGTATCTTCCAGTTTTCCACAAAACATTACCCTGAGAAAGAACTACAGTCAAATATGTCAGTATCTGTCATTTTTTCACCATACTTCACTCCAACGAAGGACTAGTCCAAAATGTCAGTTTCTTTCATTTTTCCACAATACTTTACCCTGACGAAGAACTTTAGTCCAAAATGTCATTACTTTTCATTTTTCCACTAACCACTCTCCAACGAATGACAGCAGTCCAAAACGTTAGCATCTTCCTTTTTCCACGGTTTACAACTTTAAATTATGACCGAACTGTTTCCAAAGCAACAACGCCACAGAATCTCACCTCTAACACACATAATGACACAATATACAAGTAACTAACACGAAATAATAACAATGAAAAACACACTTTTACTTGAGAAATACTGAATGATAGTTACAGCAATACATTATAGGTGCAATACTAAAGATGACATGAAAAATTAACTATTAACAATATATTGTGTTAATTTGCTACCCACCTTCCCTCTACCACACCTCACAAGTGTTCCCATAAAAGCAATGTTATATCTTGAGTTAATAGTGCTGCCACCCTTCTGTGGGTCGACTGGTTGAACTGATTTACTGGCCGGTTCAGTTTCCCCAGTGAAACTTGATTCATCAATCTCAAGATCTACAGCCTGTAAGTAGAAAACAAGCAAACATTGTATCTTGAGAAAGGATATGTTCACAGGGTTTCTACACCTTCAAAATTTCAAAAATCCAGGGTTTTCAAGGGCTGTTTTTCGTTTTTCCAGGGCTTTTCAAGGGCTCTCTAAACCCAGATTGAAAACAACGAAGTTCACAATTACCAATTCAAACAACTTTTTAATAGTTGATGTCGTGAAAATTCGTTTTATTGAGCGTTACTTAATAACGTCATTCAAAAATTAAGGCTAAATCTTCTTAATTGTTACTCAAAACAAAAAAAATGCATCCTTTGGCTAATTCAGTTTTTTCAATAAAATTCTATGAAGTTTCCAGGGCTTAATAAAAAAACTTTTCAGGATTTTTCCAGGGATTTCCAGGGCCTCCAAAAATTTCCAGGGTTTTCAAGGATTTCCAGGGCCCATACGAACCCTGCATTCATGCTCTGAGCAGTAAGATCAGATTTTTGCTTTGGAGTTGATCAGGGTAGTTGAAATAATTGTTAAAACGGAGATCAGCAAAGGTTGTGATTAAGGATCTGTGGCTCCTGAGAAGAACATAAACCTTAAAAAAAGGATGAGGATGTTAAAGAGTTTGTCCTCGAAGTACTATGAATCTTTAGGTTTTTCCAGTTGTTGCATTAATAATAAAACAACACTTTTTTAATTGTCTGGTGATTACGATGATTATACCTAAACGAACACAACAACTACTATTGCTAGTCTTCATCAGACTGGATGACGGTTTGTCTTTATACTTGTCAGCAGATCATGTGGGCAGTCTTCTTTGCTGTGATTGGTTAGTCTGTAAAAGCCTTCTCTAATTTTGGGGTGTAGCCTGATTTTGGTGGCTTCTTTGATTTGACTTACATACTAGGTCAGAGAAGCAGTCGAAGCGCCACCATCATTATGGACCTTATGCAATAAGGAAGGCAACATCGAGGACGACAGCTTATAAACAGCACACTTCTGGTTTGTCCATTTTGATCATGCATGGCTTTCTCTTTTTTCCAAATTACTCTTTGTGAAAAGAAAAAGATAAAAGTTTTCTTCTTAAAGGTAAATAAAGTTAGGTTGTTCTCATGGTCACAAGAACTCCAACAGTAAGCTTTTTAAGTTGTAATCTTCAAGACGACAGCGTGCAGCTATTGCATAGTCGTCTGTGTTGCCATCCTCAATGAGTTATGATCAAAATCGTTGGACAAATGATAGTTATAAATTGCTTTATTATATCTTATCTTCAAGATGAACAATCCTTTTACTTTAATGACCTATCGCATTCCCCAACTACCCAATAGTAAAGATAAGTAAGCTACCTCAATGAGCCTCATGTCCGCAGGTACTCTGTCTCCAACAGAAACACACACCAGATCTCCGGGCACTAAACTGCGAGCTAGGAAGTCTGACACTTTCCCTTCTCTGATGCTGCACAAAGGGAATGATTTAAATCACAAATCAAACAATGCAACCATTTTGTAGACTTGGGAAAATTTTGCATTTAATCCGAGATGATTTCTACAGTTCATTAACTTTTATGATTCTCAAAACCAACAATTTAAATGTTACACTTAAATAACACTTTATTGACTTTAAATTGTTAAAGTTAAAAGTTAAAAACTTTTTGGTTCAAACGTTGTTAAAAAGTTTGCATATCCTATACAGTACAAAGTGTTTCTATCAAATAAAATACAACACAATAAAACTTGAATAACACTAATAATAATATCTTGAGTTCTCTATTGAAATCAATATTTATTCAGCAATACACTACCTCTCCACAAAAAGTGGACAAGAAAATGGCAGCAAGTACATGGACTCAAAAAGATCATAAATCAAATGTAATATTGGAAAACAAAAGTGAGGCATTCAAACTTTACTTCGAAAATTTAAAACAATATAAAGTACTAAAAATTTACCTTTAGCTTTTGAGAGTCAGGGTTGGAGTGATGGAAACAAAACAATTCAAACTGAAACAATTAACTATTTTGATTTATATAACTGCTGGATCGGAGAAGAACATGATGGAACTGTTACCAGTGACAAGTGGGTGGGACCAGTTTGGTTATTGCTTCCACTGACTTATCTGACCGATATTCCTGAAATAAAGAATGTGGTGTATTTTAGAATCAACTGATATTAAAGTGCCAGAAACCATTCTGTACTTTAATTTGTTTTTTTTATTTAAAAGTATCTATCTTAAAGTGAACATCCCCTGAATTATTTTTCATTTGAACAAAACACGAATTTTTAAGCTCTACATGTATTTGTATGGTCAACCTTTGCCACTGACCATATAAGGATGACAGGCTCACTGTGACCTAGATTAAGATAATGGCACCGTGTCACATCAATAAAAACAATTCTGCCTGAGGAGGAAGATAGAGAAAGACAAGCTGCAACACGAAGAAAGACAAGCTGCAACATGTCTTCTGACGTTTTTACACTCCAGGTTATATGAGGTGCAGTGAACATTCCTTAATCTTTGTCATATTGATGTCATGTTATTAATCTGTGTCACCTCAACTCAGCATTATAATTAATTGATGTACTGGTAACAAAAACTTTTATTGGTTTTTAAGACTTATTAATTAAAAAATTCTCGTTTTGTTCTCATCAAAAACTTTTTTCAGAAATGTTCATTTTATAACACATGATTGTACTTTTACTAAGATAAGAAAACAAAATAAGAAGATTATGGGCACTTTGACCCTTTCAAGCATGGAATGTTCAATGATGAAACTGGAAATTCTCATTATTGATAACTTATGTACACAATGTATATTTTTTGAATAGTTTAGAAGAATTTTGTAGTTCACTGGTGGTAGAATCAATTTCACACCAATCAGCTCATTATCATTTGTTATAACTGTAAGGAGAATTTAGATGTTGACAAATGCTTTGGAATAAAAGAGTTACAGCCTGGGATTGATTACATGCTACAGAGTTACAGCCTGGGATTGATTACGTGCTAAAAAAATATTATTTAGATGAAACCTACCTGCACAAACGCAACTGTAACAACAATAAGAACTGCCTACAAAAATAAAAACAATTATATTCATTTTCTGGTTATCATGCAGGCAAGCTTGTAGGGCTGTATGACTTAATATAAATAAAAACTATAATTTTTTTTTGCTACCTAGGAGGTCTGTATTGAGAAAAACTGTGCCAGAGGTCTTGCATAAGGACTGATGCCAGAGGCTGAGGTCTGTACCTAGACCGAGGGTACAGTTGTTCTCCATATGAACTTCCAGGAAGGCAAATAACATGTTATTATATATGGCAATGATGGCTAGTATAAACATATGCACTGTGTAGCTGCTGAGTGAATCCATGCACTTGCAAGAATTTCTTGTAGTGATGGTTGGACATCACAAAATTTTTATGGTATATGTGCATGTGGTTATATGTTAATG
Organism: Hydrozoanthus sils; assembly: GCA_027575215.2. Classification (NCBI taxonomy): domain Eukaryota; kingdom Metazoa; phylum Cnidaria; class Anthozoa; order Zoantharia; family Hydrozoanthidae; genus Hydrozoanthus; species Hydrozoanthus sils. The sequence continues at coordinate 224 of JAOBRD021148841.1, read as the reverse complement.
TTAAGAAACCTATTAACCTTGCCCAATCAGTTATATCACAAGGAAATCTCAAGTTTTGGTGAACCTTGCTACTACTCAGTCGGTTGTATGTGCACCAAAACCTTGATGTTAGATTTCTCTGTAATAACCACACTTGCATTATTTGATATGTCTTGTTTAAGCAAATTAAAGCAGATCAGAAAAGATGACATAGAACTTCATGTGAGAAAGGCTGCTAGAACACA
>JAOBRD021148840.1:0-27475 GCA_027575215.2 Hydrozoanthus sils | reverse complement strand
ACCTAGAGCAGTACATAGAACAGTAACTATAGTAGTAGTAGCTAGAGTAGTACCTAGAGTGATACCTAGAGCAGTACATAGAACAGTAACTATAGTAGTACCTAGAGTAGTACCTAGGTTGGTACCTAGAGTAGTACCTAGAGTGGTACCTAGAGCAGTACATAGAACCGTAACTATAGTAGTACCTAGAGTAGTACCTAGAGCAGTACCTAGAGCAGGCAAGTTAGCATCCTTGTTTTTTGCACAACTGAGTTAGGAGAGTGTCTCCGAAAACGTTTTATAAACATTTTAAACAAAGGTTTTTAATTTTAAGCTGAATGGCACATACAAAAACTAATAACGATTTCTTCTATGGCCTACAAAAAAAATTTAAGCTTCTAAAATGTATACAAAAACATTCGACAAGTTTAGCATCGTTTTATCTTTTAAATCAAAGGGATTAAGAGTACCGACATTTTCCACTGAAATTTATGGACGTGACCGCTCGTTTATATGTCACCACCGCTCACTGAAATTGAAGCAGCAATTTATGTGTACCTTTTACTCTGATAGAAACCTACATTTCAACGTTATATTTTGAAAGGTGTTAAAAAATTGAAGTTTAACTGATGTATTTTAAGTATCAGTAGATTCAAGCAGTAGCCAAAGGAACTCTCTTATTTTTTTTTCTTTTAACAAAAGCTTTAAACTTACCAATAAACGTTGATGTTTTCAAACACCCTTCCCCTTTTGCCTCTGTTTTCTTAGCTGTTACGAAGTTCCTTGGTGAACAGTCAGACGCAGGCGATGGTAGCAAGGGAAATTGGCCTGGATAAGTACATCAATTTTGGCAAAAGAGTAAGTGCTTTACCTCGTTGCTGGGTGCAGAAAAGTTAACTTATAACTTAAGAATCTTAAACTCAGACTTACTGGTCAGTACATGGTTTTTCAAATTTCAAAAATAGTTGTTGATAACACAAGCCAAAGCATTTAAACTACCATAAAATGCAGCAGTGTTTCGAGACTTCGTTCTTAATGGGCTGTTTGTTAAAGTAGTCTAGATGCTGCTCAGTCAGTGACTGCCTTTGAAGAATACTTTTAAAACGATTAAACGTGCCCGGCGATGATCAAACTTAAGACGAGCACAGCCAAGCAGGGTATATATCACGCTCACTTACATGTGTTTCTGGCAACATTGAAGGAAATATCTGCTGAAAACTTGGCCGCTCTCTCTCAGGACGCAAAAGCAGTTTAGCTCACAAACATAATTAATGTGCACCTAGTCATAAAGCAGATGAGTTACGATCCTTGTTCGTTTAGGATTCTACAATCCTTCAACTAAGAGTGTGTAAAGTAAGAAAGCAAGATATGGGCTCGTTATTGAACGATGACCAAAAAGAAAACCGGTGTCATTAACAGCGCCGTATATGTTGTTGCAAGCTGGCTATGAATAAATTGGTAACACCACGTGGGTTTTCAATTTCATCTGTTCGCTACAATTACATTCCATTCGTAACAAACGGCGCAGTGGAACAACTGTTAGCGTTTTGCACTCGAAAGCTAGCTGCAGCTGGCGTGCCTGGGATCAAAATTTGTCCGGATCTTATTTCTTAGTTACTTTTTTGTATTCCTACCGCTTATACTTGTTCTCTTTTTTATCGCTCTCATTCCATCTCGAACTTGTTTTCAAACAAATATATTTTCTTATTATTTGTCATCTTTTTATATATCAACGAACAAGGTATAAGTTCAAACATAGACAAATATTTTAGTTTTATTTACAGTGATAAAATATTACAACATTTTACAACTATGTTTGGTGCACTGCACAGTTTATAAAATAGCTACAATCAACTAGCTCAACTTTGAGAAATTGGCATCCTCCGACATCGAAAAATAATGCACTGATTAAACCCAGGTGCACATTTTTTCTCGCTCTATTGCACGTGAACTGTACACACATCTAATACGATACTGTGCGCAAGTTGAAACTGTTCTTATTTAATTGTTCTCAAACGAGTTGAGCCATATCTTAGTTGGGCTGTTTTGGCCATATCAGTCCGGTCTCCTCCTCTTACGTCTCCATATAATATACTAAACATTTCAAATATGACACTGCAACATGCATTTTAACATTTCTACAAATTTAAATTACGACAGTGACGTGGGCTGTGGAGATAAAGCGATGTAAGCTAAAAACGAAACTGAGTATTAAATATATCTCGTTCGATCTCGTATTTTGCTAATACTTTCCTGCTGTTAAGCTTTGCTCAGAAAACAGTTAATGTCTTGCGATGAAAACAACATTTGAAACGTAACAATCGAAGTGAAAGTGTCAGTCATACAGCTAAAATAATTGCGGGAAGCAAATGGCAAAGACAACATTGCAAAGACACACAACACAAGTGCAAATCCGTAGCAAGATTTTGAATCAATCATTGAGAAACTGGCGAAACAGTAATAACAGAACCACCTAGTAACAAGTTAAGATTTGGAAATCATACCTTTCATGACGATCGGTCGACATCTGCGTCCAGGATTGCTATTTTACTTTTAACGCTAAATCATCTTCTCCATGCCATATTCCTTTTTCTCAGTGAAACTCACATTGGGCCGCATTCTCCGCAGTTTTCTTCGAATAACAGGCAATTGGAGGTTTAACAACTTCATGGTTGGACTCAAAGCTTTGGTTAAGCCATCCCTCGCTTTTCGTAATCGTTTCTATGCGCTATAAGACAGGAAAATACGGGAACAAGGGTCTAATGCTATGTAAGAAAAGCTCTTCACTGGCTGCCATGTTGCTAAACATGCAAACGAGGCTCGCGCGTTGAAAACGTAAGCAAATTAGGGGTTATTCCGTAGACTGTAATATTTTTGTAAGAATTGCAAAAATTCGTGTGAGCCTCATATGCATGGTTCCAAGTGATCTCAACCTTAAACAATTTTTAACGCAGTTGTGCCCTATCCCGTCATCATTATGATTTGTATTGTAAGAAAAATTTCTTAAGAATATTTAGCCTTAGGTTGCACAAACTGCATGAAAAAGTGCAACGTAGAAATTATATTTTATAGCTGATTTGCTTAAGTTTTTTCTCATGATAGATTGATCTTACACTTGTTAGTCTATTTACATTGGCTCGTTTTAGTATTGCATCTTTTCTAAAGCGATCTAAATGGCCGCCTAGTAGTCTGCTTCTTTCAAAGCAAACAGCACAACACACGCACGCTCTTGTGTTGCCTGCCAGATACCCAGAAACATGTTATCAGGCTTTTGTTTTCATGGATACACCTCTTATCGTTTTGCGTCTAAAACTCTGCCCATTCACACACCTTACCGTCGAGCGACTGAAGATAATTTTTAGGTGTCAGCCTCAGGTAGGTGAACTTATGATCAGAACCGAAAGGTTGGATGGGCCGTCCTCAAGAGGTAGTTTGAACTTTCTGAGTCGACCTCTCACTTGTATAAGGATTGGTTGCATTATCAAACACAGTTTGTTCTTCTCTTCCTTTCATTTTGAATGGCTTTGTCTTTTCTTTCATCGTTTCTCAATACCCGTAAGATTTGAGCGTTAAGTTTTTCCAGTATTTCTAGACGTTTTTTTAGCAGTGTCTGTAGGAGCTTCAGCACTTCTTCAATATCTTAATTCAGTTTTTTGGTGGCTTCTGCTATCAGTTTTTTGGTTGAGTTGCGTGTCCGTCTTGTTTTCTTTGTCGCCGATGGGGAAGATATCTCGCCCCTTTTTTCTTAGGTCGCTGGTTTGCATCCAGCTTCAATAACTACCACATGGAGAAAAGAGACACTCGAAGACTGTATTTCACTTGCACGTTTGATACATGGTTTGATACATGGTTTGATACATGGTTTGATTCACTTACGATCAAGCTCTATTTAATCGCTTAAAAGCTTTGGCACTTACGTTCTGATAGTCGTAAAGTTTCATGGAGATAAATGAAACGGAGTCTAAATGGTTTCAATGTTACATTTAAGATTGAAGAAAATCATAGGATTGTTTCATTCTTGACCTTTTTCGTCTTGACCTATTTTTGTTTACATGCCATGATGCGCATTTCTAACTACATCGTAACGTCGTTAATTCTCCATTCTCTTGTAATTCTACCCATGTTTTGCTTAATAAAGTAGAATGCGATGTAACGATGAAAACTCAAACCATAACATCAACCGCAGACCGGCACGTGTAGTGGAGTAAGATGGCGGATCATTTCAACAGCTCTCCAAATCAAACAAAGTTTTTGACTTTTGTTTAAGAGTTTATCATTTTCAGCACATCTTGCTTTTATTTATAAATTACGTTTGTAACACTGCGCACTTGTATTCATGAATGAGAAGAAAATTGAACAGTTGATTGAGAAACTTCTTTACAAGAAACTTAGCCCGATTGTGAAGAAACTGGACTGTAGTGTGAAGTCGGCGATAGCTGGAATCGAAGGAATCAAACAATCAATTACCTTCTTGAGCAAGAAATATGATGAAACGATGGAGAGAGTTAATAAGCTAACAACAATAACACCAATAATCTGGTAGAAAAGGTGCGAAAGCTTATTGAAGTCGATATAAATTCTGATAAGGACATATCTACAGTCATTGATTGGTTGTGCCCAAAATGTTTGGCAGGAGATCAACCATGCGAGACCCAGTGATTATAGTTACATTTGTTCATCGCGATCTTCGCGAGGACTTCAACAAAGCAAGAAATAAACTTAGAAGAAAAGGTTCTAGAGATCTTGGGTTTCTTCGCCACGAGGATAGAAAGATCTTTATCACTGAGAGCCTCACCCAACAGAATCGGAAACTTTTTAATCGATGCCTTCAGGCAAAGAGAGAGCTTAACCTCAAATATCTATGGCCGGACACAGCACGGCAAAGTCCTTCTACGGCAGTCCAGCAGTTACCATTAACAAGGACTCCGACGTTGAAAGACTCTATTAGGAGTATAGTTGTAATTGAAGTGGACGGGTTTAAAGCAATAAGGACTGATAAGTAATCTCTATTATTTTTTGATAAGTATTCTTTATTTTGTCCTATAAGTATGAATCTTTATTTTCTCTCACACTATTGACCACAACGAATTACCGCAATTAGATCTAGTAGTTAAGTTGAATTATTTAAATGTTCTTTCTGATATTGACCCAGGTGAAAATTTGCCTACACAAACTAATTTCAAATATTATACAACTCAAAAATTTGCTAAAGATCAGATTAAGAGTTGTACTAACTCTAACAAATGTTTTTCAGCTTTTCATACAAATATCAGAAGTTCGAATGCAAATTTTGATAATCTTACACAATTGTTAGCGGAACTAAATCACACCTTTTCAATAATCGGTTTGACTGAGACTAAACTTCAAGTCTCAAGGGATCAGATACTGAATGTTTCTGTACCTGGCTATGATTTTATTTCGCAGCCAAGTTTATCAAGTTACGGAGGGGTTGAGTTTTTTGTTTCTGAGACGTTAAATTACACGGTTAGAAATGAGTCAGAATCAAAGCCACATCATGATGCGTTATGGGTTGAACTAGAAAGCGACCTCCACCATAACCTAGTTTGCGGGGTTATTTACATACATCATCATATTGATATAGATGCACTTTTGGCATATCCAAATGATACGATTAACAGGGAAAATAAGTATTGCATTATAATGGGTGATTTCAATCTTGACCTTCTGAAATGTGACTCACACGGTCCTACTGAAGAGTTTCTTAACAACCTAGGGTCATATTCTTTTAACCCACACATAATACAACCAACTCTTATAACTCATCATTCTGCTACGCTTATAGACAATATTTTTTTCAACTCCATTGTGTATCATACTATTAGTGGAAATTTAGTTTATGATTTAACAGACCATTGCCCTAACCTTTTGATCGTTAATAAGTTCTCTACACTTCCTAAAAATTTTCAAATACTGAGGAGAGATTATTCTAAATTTGACGAACAAAACCTTTTAGCCGACAACCAGTCAATTAAATGGGATCAGGAACTTCAAAGAAGTAGCGATGTGAATACACTATTCGAAACGTTTCACTCTAAACTATCAGAAATTCTAAACAAGCATATCCCACTTAAACATTTAAGTAAAAGGGATATAAAACATTTCTCTAAACCTTGGATTACCTCAGCTATAAGAAAATCTATTATTACGAAGAATAAGCTCTATAAAAAATTTATCAAAACAAAATCAATGTATCATGACAAATTCAAGTATTATAGAAGTAGACTAAATAAGCTTATTAGGATTAGTAAGATAAACTATTACAAGATGTATTTTAATAATAATAAGGCAAATATCAAGAAAGTATGGAAGGGAATTAAAAATATTATAAATCTTAAACCAATGGGTAATAGTCTACCTTCCAAAATACTGGTCAAAAACACTGAATTAACCGAAAGTGAATGCTTTTAATGACTATTTTGCAAATATTGGCCAAAATCTAGCATCATCAATTCCTTCTGTGAACATTTCTCCAAAGGCATCAATGCCGTCAGTACAGGAAGAGAGTATATTTCTAAGTCCAACAACAAATCATGAAATAGAAGAAGAAATAAATCAATTAAGTTCATCCAAAGCCACAGGTCCATATAGTATTCCTACCAAAATTCTAAAATTATAAAAGGAATTTTTTCTACTCCTCTTGAGATAATTTTTAACTTCTCAATCTCAAGAGGCGTCGTCCCGGACTGCTTTAAACTAGCTAGAGTGATACCAATTTTTAAGAAGGGATCTCAGATTAGTCTAAATAATTACCGACCAATTTCGTTATTGTCAGTGTTTAATTGTATTCTGGAAAAGATTATATTTAAAAGATTGATGAAATTCATATCTAAACATGATATATTGTATAGCAAGCAGTTTGGATTTAGACTTAATCATTCAACCTTAATGGCAATACTCTCCATTACAGACAAAATACAAAACGCTATTGACGATAAAACGTATGCTTGCGGAATATTTCCTGACCTTTCTAAAGCCTTTGACACTGTGAATCATACAATTCTGCTGAAAAAACTAGAATGTTACGGCATTAGAGGGGTAGCTAAATGCTGGTTTGAATCTTATTTGCACAACAGACAACAATTTGTGTCCTTAGGAAGTGTGAAATCAGAAATGAAATTGATCTCTTGTGGAGTTCCTCAAGGATCAGTGCTTGGACCTCTTCTATTCCTTCTATATGTAAATTATTTTCAAAACTGTTCGAAAGTTTTTGACTTTCATTTTTTTGCCGATGACTCCAATATCTTCTATGCAAACAAAAGCCTTGTGATCTAAAAAAAATAACTAATGAACAGTTACAACTAGTTAATAAATGGCTTTGTGCCAATAAAGTTTCACTCAACATAGAAAAGTCAAATTTTGCAATTTTTCATCCGCCGCAAAAGAAATTGAACTATTTAGTTAAGATAGCTTATGACGGCAAAAACCTTAAAAATGAAGACAAAAATAGATACCTCACAATTACGATTGACAATCATTTAAGTTGGAAATCGCAAATATCATTTTTAACCAAAAAGATAAACAGAAATATTGGGGCATTGTCCAAACTTAGACATTTTGTTACCAGGGATATTCTGATCAATCTCTACTACTCATTACTCTATCCTTTTCTTACATACGGCATTGCAGCATTGGGAAATACATACAGTTCAACTTATACTCCCTTACATATCCTTCAAAAGAAAGCTATTCGCATTATAACTTTTTCCCAATACCGAGAACCTACAAATGCACTTTTTATCAAACTAAACATACTGAAGTTTCCTGATCTTATTTATTTCCATAATGCAATCTTCATGCATGATTATCATTCTGGTCGTCTACCAAATTTCTTTGATCCTTTCTTCACCAAGGTTAACCTAAGACATAACTATAACACAGGGTTTGCATCAAAATCAACTTTTTCTTTACCACAAGTACGGACAAACTACGGAAAACATAATATAAGGTTCATTGGTGCCAAAATTTGGAACTCAATTGATGAAAAGCTGAAAAACTTAAATAGGTCATGCTTCAGAAAAACCCTGAAAGGCAACTTGCTATCATCCTATACAAATTAATTAATATTCAAAATTTATTCTTCAATTAGTATTATACACAACCATCACAGTCTCTCGTAATATTCTTAATTATTCTTCAAAAATATGTAAGTAGATTTGTAAATAATTCATAATTTTGTTTATATGTCCAAATTTAATGCATCATTATGTTTCTGCTTTTTATTAGTTTCCTTTTTCCCTTTTACGAGTTATTATAGCAATCATTTTCCTCTCTACACTATTAGATTATGTAAGTGATATAAATTATATTCAGCCAATTGCCTAGGTTAACCTCTGCTTAACGCAGTTGGCTGAGTACCTTATTTTCTGTTTATGTACAAATTGTAAAAAAAAAGATTGTAAAAAGGTACTAAATAAATATATTGAATTGACTTGATTTTAATTGCGTATTCAAGGTGCAATCTTGCATTCAAACGCAATTATTTCTAGAATTACTCTATTTACTCTTAACCTATACCTCTCTGAGTTAAGACACTTGAACAGGGTACTGTGTTTTTTCTCGGTAAGTCCCTCAACTCTTAATTCTCTGGAAAAACATTCAAAATATACTTGAGCATTGCGACTCAGTTAACTTTTTCCCTGGGAGAGAGACGCCGAACACAAAGTCGCTTATCATTCGTTTTGCTTTTAAAGTAAATCAAGCAGGAACAATGCAGTTTCTTTCAATGTTTTCACGGAAACGGACGCTCAAATTTAATTCAAAGTTTCTCAGCATGAATAGCGTTACTTGTAATTAATGTTGATGGTACATCCATTCAAGACCGATGAATGAAAGACAGTGGCGACAGTATCTGCCAGCCCTTGTTGTTGTCTCTGTCTCTCGACAGAGATTCATCTGGACGTTGACTGGATTGTGGCTGTAAGACATGATTGATGCGGGATCAATGTGGCCAGTTAGTTCAGAAATCGTGATGGGGTCAAATTTGCTGCAGAGGCTTTGAATTGCAGTTTTTCAACAAGAGGTTGCAGCGAAGTGCCCTTCATTTTCTATACCTGCAATCTGTACCATCCATTTCATTATTGCTGCGTGTCCATCTTTCTTAAGTGGCAACTTTTTGTACCATATGTTCCCTATTGGATTTTCGATTGGCTGAAGACAGAACTCGTTAACGCCTGAATGACTCCTTAAGAGCTCTGTAAGGATCGCGCAGACCATCGTCCATCCGGAAAATTTTGTTGTATTTTCGTCGCTTTAAATAGAGGGACGGTCACCTTCACCCTTTCTTGTTTTTGTAGACCTCTCAGTATACACGTAAAATGAACCCATATCTTGGAAATCTTCAATCTTGCATTCCAATTACTCTTTGCGGGCCCTTGTGCCGAGCCTCCTTACATTGTTCCACCATACAAGATGCAACAACTGGCGCGGATTGTTAAGACCAATGGTTCTGTTAGACCACAATTTTTCAATATGCTCTTCATCAAGAGGGTCACAGGCATTCTGGAGGCTTCCCTTTCCAATACTCTTCAACAGTTTCCGCTTCGAAATTAAGGTTTTCCGAAGAACTTCATCTTCACCGATGTCGAATCGCTGGCCATCACCCACCGGACGCTCAATGAAATAATATCTTCTTAAACAGTTACGGTATGTAGTTAGTGTTGAAGGCTCGTACTCTGCACCAATACTGTTTTTCCTTGCGTTTCTTATTTCTAGGAAAAAGTGCATCAACAGTGTTTTTACTGATTCCTTTGATACGCTCTTCAGGTCGAGCTCTTTACCGTAGCGTTCAAAATACCGCGACTTCGGTCTTCGAAGTACCGTTTGGGTAGCTTTCATTGCATTTTAGGCTTTTTGCTGATTAACAAACACCTCTATTTCGTCTCCTTTCTTTGGCACAACAGTTGACCGTAGGTGAACAATGTCTGTTTTTATCTTGGCAATTTTGGTGTTCTTCTTCAATTGCTATTCTGAGCCGCCAATACCGGATTATATTGACGGTATTGGGAGAAAATATATTTCTCGTATCGGGCTTCGTGGCTTCGCCAACCTGCCCAATACGGAATATATTTTCTTCCAACTAACTGCCAATATAATCTGGTATTAGCGGCTCAGAATAGCACGTAGTTTATATGAAAGATTTTGATAAATAGGGTTGGTTGTTCCCTGTAATATGAACACTTGACTCCGTGACGTAAATGAATTATCCCAACCGTTTTAACTTATTGCTCGAATTTACTTGCGAATATGTTTCGTATATTTGATAGGAAGTCCAAACTATTGGTCAAAAGCTGCTTGCAGATGTTCTCGAAGGTGAGCTTATTTATAAAAACTAGTTTTCTCTGTGCAGGCACGTACAGTGAAATACGCGACTGGCCAAAGGCAGCTCGTGAACAAAATCATTGTTCAACTAAAGAAACAAAACTTGTATGGAATCAATGGCGAGTTATAATTGAAAATTTGATTTTTGTAAAATTTGACTAACTAATCCTGGTTTTTATGAAATTATCAATGGAATTGGGGTCGATGGCAAGCGAAGTCTTCAGTTTTTTTCTTTCTCTTACGAGTGAACCCAAACAGCAACAGAATGCATGAAAAAAATTATAACGATCAGTGAACTAGCGAAAACACATCAGACCAAGGTTTGTCAAATTTTATTGAAATTCAAAACTTGAAGTTTACTTCGCTAATGATTCCATACAACTACAATGTTTGTAAGTACACACTGGTTTTGTGCCTGGGCTGCCTGTGATCTTACAGGTGCAATTTGTAAGGAAACCAAAATGTGGTCACCGAGACATGCGAGAGGTAAAAAGAGGTGGGTATTACCACTTTTTTCAATTTTTTGCATTTATTATTCATGATTGTTCAAAATATTTTCAAGAAAAATAAAGAAATCAGAAGTAAAGTTCTATCGTATAAATGTGTAAGTGAAAACCTTTCTTTCTTCGCACTCATGTATCTCAGTTTTTGTTTGTTTACATGTTTGTTATCCAGCGGGGTACGTGACTTCGTAGCAAGAGTTGCCTATTTCATTAAAAAAATTTTCTCGAAGTTAAAGAAAGGTTTTCTAAGTTAGCATTTTTTTGGTTTTTTGAAGAATCAATTTCGAAAGTCATCAGATATAGCTGTGATTCGTTTATGCTGTGTTTTTCTGCCAAGGTCTGTTGTAGCAAATGTTTAAGAGTGCGCAACTGTATATAAGTTTGAAGTCATGTATTGAGTGCTACTTTGTGGATCGCGTTGGAACAGCAGGATGGGCTACTTGTTTCATGATCGATTTGTTCGGGTTTAAATACGGAATAATGGATAGTGTTTCATGGATTGAGTGCCTTTGTCTTTGAACATCAGTCTCGTATCGATGTAAAAACTTATCCGTAGCTTTTCCAAACCACCGTTTCTTAACCTTACCGAGTATTGAACATTTTTACCTGAGTTTTTGCATTTTATCAGCCTTAATAGCGGCATTGTTTGTGGACAAAGGAGTTGACTACGTGGAGGGATTTTGCAAAGTGTGTTTCTTTCCCCGCTTAGAGGTAAGTGAGCCTGTTATAAAGTCTAACCTACAAACGTTAAAACTTGAATAGCTCGTTGCATAACAAGTGCTTTGTCCGAAAAGAATGTTCCTTAAGCCAAGGAACGTCCGGCTGGATAACCTTTATAAAAGATAGCTTTAAGTAATATTTCAAAAACGAGTAAGAGTGTTTGAATGGGGGTTCCAAACACCGAGAAACTATGAATGCACGAGGTTGCGAAGCGCCCGAGTGGTTTTGCTTCGAGGTGTTTGGAATCCCAATTCAAATACGAAGTACGAGTTTTTGAAATAGCTTCTCAGTCGATCAAAACAGACGTGTTGATTGCATTGTTCATTTATCAACTTGACGCTTCAAGAAAAGTGTTCATCACACAATAGAAATGATGAACTCACGAAGTACGTGTTATTTTTTCAATGGCTTCTCAAATGAAACAATAGGAAATTATGCAGTGTTACATGCAAGATAAATTGTTGTAGTGTGGCATTTGGCGTCCGACTATGAGCGAAGAAGGAGCGTCGTTTGTCAGGTTTAGAGAGCGGATAACCTTGTGCAAAGAAGAAAAACTTGTAATAGAGCCAGAAGGCCATTTTAAGGATTACGACTAGCATAACGTTGCGGCGCTATTCAGGTGTCGAAGAAATGGACGCGTCAGGTCTAAATTATTGGTTGGTTGGTTGCTAAAGAGAGCGATGAGAGTTTTCTTGCGAAAAATTATTTACGAAACAGTTTGCCGATAGGTGATAAAAAGCTGTTATTTGTGCGATTAATGTTCTGGTGTAGACGAAATAGAGAACTTTATTTCAGAGATTATGCAAATGGGGTTGTACGGTTCATTGCTGCTAGCTTGTAAGCTAAAAAGTAAGAAACATTAATTTGGATGATGTATGAGTAGAATTTATAAAATTTGGAATGTGACGTTGTGTATTTGAAATTGCTTCAACACACATGTGTGTTTGAATTGGTTCAAACACCTCAACAAGTGCTTCAAGACTCATCCATCTGGCCAAATCCGACTCCCTGATAGGTCTGAAATTGCATGAATAATTAATGAGTTTGAGAAGTGAGGTTCTGGAATAAGGTCAGAGATGAAATGGTTGGTCAGCACCTCTGGCTACTGACAAGGTGTTTTTACAAATGACTGATACTCTATTAAAGCGTTTGTACGGTGCTGTAGGATTACATCATCAACCAGGACTGGATGGACGCTAAGTCCCAGTTACAGCAGTGCTGCCTGAGCCTGAGAAGCGAGAGTCAACCACCTGATCTACCAGAGTACAAGTCAGTGAATTCTTAGCATTATTTTTAAATTAAGTACTTTATTCGCAGGATGCAGTGGGTGAACAAACCCATACCATCCTGCGAATAAAGTAGGTAATTTTTTTTTCATGCGAATAAATTGTTAATAAAAAAATATATGTTATCAAGAAAATGCTCCACAAGTTGGATGCTTAAAAAAAGGGAGCGTAAGATAGAAGGACGTAACGCCGACAACAACGGCGAACAATAAAAGTGAACACAGTTACTGCACGTCTTAATGTACCGGACGGGTCACTTGCACGCCGTCGTCTTGAAAAAATACAATATTCAGTTTTGTTGTTTTTTTCGACAGTGAGAACGACCTACATAAAGTTTCGTCAATCTTCATTTACCTTTATAAGAAAATCAGTTTTTCACAAAGCTTATCTCGGACAAAGAAGAAAGCAAATTAGCCATACGTGGTCAAAAGAGGACAGCAAAAACTGTGTTTTTCTGTAAGCTGTCGTCGTCGATGTTGCTGTCCACGTAGCTTAACCTGCCTAACTCTGAGTCACTGATCGGAATCAAAGCCGCAACCCTCTGACTACCAGTCGGATGCTCTATCCTCCGAGCCACAGAGACTAACATAGGGAACAGAGTCACAGGTTAAGTTCTCGTCTTAACCCGGTTGATTCCCGTCAGTGACTCGGATTTTTTTTTTGAGTATTCAACTTGTGAAGCACTTTCTTTCTAACCTTACAACCAAGTTGCAGACTTCATTGAGGACTAAAAAAACATGATTTTCACACCCTTAATATCTGAAAACATGCTCAACACCCTTTGTAGTCATTGCAATCAGACCAACTAGAATCTTAACTACTTAAATTCGTTTTTATCTCTCCCACTTCACTTAGGGTTTTGTCGGACAAAGGGCCAGCGCATCATAAATGTTTCACTGGTGAGTAGCTTCGCTTGTATGGCAAAAGTCAAGCTCAATTTAGTTTTGGTATTTGAAAAGCTATATAAAAAAAAGGTTTTTGTTTTTTGTTTGTGGTTAACGGTGTTCTTTGATTGTTTCTGACAAGGTGTGTGTGTTTCTTTATATCAAATATTTGTTCTAACTCTTACCAAGTTTACAGCCCTCACAAAGTCCGTTAGTACCTGTTCCTAAATTTCCTTTTGTCTCAGTGATTCAGTTCAGCTTTTCATTGAACCCCTTGTGTAGTAATTGGTATTCTTTAGGGCTTGCTTATCCTGTGGTAGTAACTGTTAACTGATATTTTTTCCGATTGGGATAAAATGACAATAAGAGTACTTTTTCACTAAATTTACCCTAGTTGCGCACAATGTGTAGGCGTGCAAGCTCAGTTTGCAACTATACAAGTATAACAACAATACGAGGAATCCTTACACTATTTAACAATTAGTCTGCAGGTGAAGTGAATGTCGGCAAATAGTCACCGAAACGAAGTCGGGGTGACTATCGCAACATTCACGGAGCCTGAGGTGACTATTTGTTTTAGTATAATTGCACTGGTGATTATTAGAGTAAATAAAACAAAAATAGCACATCTTTTAAAAATATTTTAGTTTTCTTTTAAAAAAAAGACGCACCTAAACATGCTTCGCGCGCGCATCGAAAGCAAGCTTGTATTCTTGTAGTAGCTGCTGTCAGTTTTTCTCACGGAGATATAAAATTTTGCCAGACATTTATTCATTTCATCAATTTCCATGTTTTATAGCTCATTTGTGAACTCGTCGTTGTTGTTGAAATCATCTGTAGAGCAAAACATTTCTTAAAAGTCACTTTAAAAAGTTGACAACTCTTTTGGGCGAAAAATGTAAACAAACTTTCCTGTTTTGAAAATAAATGTTTCGCGAAAGGAAAATTATACTTAATTAACCAACCTATCTTTGAGTAGCTTGACCCCAAATTTTGCAGCATCTTTTGTCTTTTGAGGTACTGCATTTTCTTTAAAACTGCTCAATTTGCGATTCCAAAACATCAACAAATCTGGCCGTCATTTTGAAAACCAAAAACCTAGCAGTAATTATGGCGAGAGAGAATAAAGTTCTCGACCAATCAGCGCGCGCCATTTTCGATAATCACCAGTACAATTTTACTAAAAATATGATAGTACGAGGAACCGCTACATCATAAATACAACAACAATACAAGGAATCGTTTATTACAAGTATAACAACAATAGTAGGAACCGTTTCATTACAAGTATAACAATATGGGGAATTGTAACATTACTGAATAAGAATACTGTAAGGAACCGTTACATTACCAGTATACGAATGATATGAGGAATTGTAACGTTACATGTATAACAAAGGTAGGAAGAACCTTTACAGTATAAAATTATGAGGAGTCGTAGCATTACAAGTATAAAAATATGGGGAATTGTAACATTACTAGGGGCGCGTTCGTTTCGGCCTATTCCGGAATAAGAGTACGTTTTAGAATAATCTGGAATATCTCGATTTTAATTTTCAAGTTTTTCCATATATTGTACTCTGCGTTGATTAATTGATGAAATGTGAAGTTGAAACAAAAGAAAATTTTCCTGTATTTTTTTTAATAATTGTGTTGGGCTTTGCAAGGCCGGGGAAGGCGGTTCGGATTCAAGGTTACGCTGAAGAAATAGTACCTCGATATTCGCCTACAACATTTCGTCAGCACTTCAGAATTTCGCGTGAGTCGTTTGAAGAACTTGTGTGTTAGTTGGGAAAATGTCAAGAAATTCCACAGGGGCAGACCCACGGAGGAAGAAGAAAAATTGTTGTGAGCAAACAGTTGCGTATAACGCTTTGGTACTTGGGGACGCAAGAACCGGCGAGAAGCACATCTGATCGCTTCAACGTCACTCGTAGCTCCGTTCATGCTTGTAGGCATGTATTTGATCAATAAAGAACAACCTGGCTGCCCGTATAATGCAGTGGCCGAATTTTAATAAAGCAGCGGAAGTAATGGATGGTTTTGAGGTAAACAACGTTTTTCCTTCAGTAATTTGAGCAATAGATGGCTCTAATATTCCAATCAAAGCTCCCAGCGAGTGCCCAGAAAACTATGTTAACAGGAAAAGCTTTCAATCGGTTGTGTTTCAGGCAGTGTGCGATCACGAAATGCGTTTTATCAATTGTTTTTGTGGTTGGCCAGGGAATGTCCATGATGCTAGAGTGGTAAGAAACTCATTTGACAAAGTCGCCGATGATCGTGATAGTTTTTCCCCCACAAATCCCATCTACTAGGCGATGCGGCCTATCCACTCAAAACATGGATCATGACCCCATTCAAGGACAACGGCCACCTAACACAACAGAAGAGGAACTACAACTACATCCACTCCTCGACAAGTATGGTCATCGAGCGTGCGTTTGCTCTTCTCAAAGGCCGTTTCCGAAGATTAAAGTGAATTGTGTGTGAGTTGGGAAAATGTCAAGAAATTCCACAGGGGCAGACCCACGGAGGAAGAAGAAAAATTGTTGTGAGCAAACAGTTGCGTATAACGCTTTGGTACTTGGGGACGCAAGAACCGGCGAGAAGCACATCTGATCGCTTCAACGTCACTCGTAGCTCCGTTCATGCTTGTAGGCATGTATTTGATCAATAAAGAACAACCTGGCTGCCCGTATAATGCAGTGGCCGAATTTTAATAAAGCAGCGGAAGTAATGGATGGTTTTGAGGTAAACAACGTTTTTCCTTCAGTAATTTGAGCAATAGATGGCTCTAATATTCCAATCAAAGCTCCCAGCGAGTGCCCAGAAAACTATGTTAACAGGAAAAGCTTTCAATCGGTTGTGTTTCAGGCAGTGTGCGATCACGAAATGCGTTTTATCAATTGTTTTTGTGGTTGGCCAGGGAATGTCCATGATGCTAGAGTGGTAAGAAACTCATTTGACAAAGTCGCCGATGATCGTGATAGTTTTTCCCCCACAAATCCCATCTACTAGGCGATGCGGCCTATCCACTCAAAACATGGATCATGACCCCATTCAAGGACAACGGCCACCTAACACAACAGAAGAGGAACTACAACTACATCCACTCCTCGACAAGTATGGTCATCGAGCGTGCGTTTGCTCTTCTCAAAGGCCGTTTCCGAAGATTAAAGTTTGTTGACATTTCTAAAGTTAAAGGCATACCAAAAATGGTTGTTGTGGCCTGTGTGCTGCACAATATTTCTTTGGCAAGGGAGGATGAGTGCTGTTTTGATGTCATGGATTACTGTGAAGATGAAGTGAATGGCTTTGAAAGTGTCCAAACGCCTAACATAACAGCAGTCCAGAAGAGGCTTCAAATCATGGAACATCTCTCATATAAAATACATGATATGGAGGGGGGGGGGTACTTTGGGGTACAAAGGATAGATATGCGCGTCTGGAAATGGGAAAAAAACCCAAAACATCGAACATTAAAACGTTTTACCCTCAAAAATACCTTATATTATTGGTTTTGAAAAAAGGCAGGAGAAAACTACAGAAAAACTTACTCGTTCTTTTTTTGAACCCTAAAATGATCTTAATTTTTCGCTGAAATTTCCAAAAAATTACCAGATTGTCGATTTTGACTCATAAAAACATAATGGGCACCCCTATCATACCAATAGAAGAAGTACCCCCCCTCCCCTTCAGAATATGATAACAAGTATTTTGATATGTATGTGTGATATAATTTTCAGGCAGTGATAACTCCATGTGTTAAGCCAAAATTCAAGCAGACGTTTCTTCATCAAGGAAAAATTTATGGTTCAAATAAATAATTACTCTTTGGATCTTTACGAAAATGTGGCTTTTGGAATCCCAAAATTACAGTTGAAACCTCTTGCTGTAAGATCTGAAGCAGGAATATAGATAAAAAAAACTTTACCGTCTTGAGGGTTATCAGATTTTCAACAACTAGACCCATGTAGCTCAATGTTTGTCTTCACTGGTGAGCTACTGATGAATTTAAAGTTTTTATTACAAAAAAGTAAATTTTTATATACCTTACCCAGACAATTTTCTATAAATTGTTTTTGTCAAAAACTATGCTTTCTATAACAGCAACCTTTCGTATGTTTATATGAATATTCAGACGTTTGAGAAAAATAGAATAAAAGAAGTATGTAGGTACTTAAAAAAATTACAAACCATACTGTAGATACGTGCAGTAGACCAAAAATTACCAAAAGAGTAGGGTTGAAAGGTGAATAAAATACAGAAGAATGAGCTCAGAATTGCTTAATATGTAAGTAATGAAGGTTTGGAAACTAATTATACTAAGCGTGTTTCATCAAGGGTAGAGTTGATATGCAACTTTATTTTTAGCTAAGTCGTGGATAAAATGATAAAATCAAACTACAAAAAAATAAAAGAGGGACAATGTAAATATATATAGAGATAGAAAAATATGGCATGGCTACCATAACAGCATTAAGCCATTTACTGTAGACCCGCCACAAGAAATAAAAAAGAGTTAATAAAATTCACTTTCTCAGAATAAATGTTGTTAGCTCTCTCAATCTCAAAATACAAGATGCCGTTGACAATAATTGGGGAACAATGATAATCAAGAACCCGATTCCTTTTTCCCACATATAGAAATCTTCAACTATTTGCAAAACTTCAACTTATACATACAGATACAAGTGAGGCTTTGTCACTGAAAATGTTGAACAATCCAAGTATTGTCGGTATACTTGAATTGTTCCCTATTTCCTTAGGCAAGGCCTCACTCGTATCTGTAAATTGTATTCATACATATGTAATGCCATTATTAAAAGGACAACACTATTTGGTTGAACAAAATAAACAGTTTGCTATTTGGAGTGAGCGCAGGTATGAACTATGAGAGGTATTTTTTTTAACCAGCCTGAGCAAGAACGTTGAGCCAATGATAATTAAGCTCGAGTGTTTTTAACTCTAAGAGATGAAATTATTATATTTTGCTTGTTTTCAGGTAGTATACAGAAAAAACAGGTCCAAAAGTGAAAAAGAATAACAAATAATAATTGTTGCTTCAATTGCGTTTAGCTGATAGAAATTAAGGGCGAGTATTCTTGCCTTTGTAGTTGAAATCTACGGATAATAAACAACAAAATGAAGTTTATTTTTTTCAAACAATGTTGATGTAAGCAGCTTTTTGCATGCAGATAAATGTACTCGACAGTCTGTCAAGTGAAATGTGTCAAACTGATGCTTGAAAGACAAAAGTTTTAGTTTTTTTCTTAGCTTAGAAAATTTTACACCATATTTTGTTGCCGCTTTCATTTTATCTGGAACTGTTTTGTCAACAAGAACTTTTCAGAAACGACTCGCGGAAATCAAGAAAACTATGTGAACGCCGAACTGGATCGGTGCATGAAGGCGAGCCAGGGCTGCATCGCTTTCCTCCCGTCTGCAGTTAACTCTTACAACTGCACCAATGCGCAAGTTCAAAATAATTTTAGGGGAAGCAGTTAAATTGTGCCTCGTAAAATTCACTCAAGGGTTTTTACTCATTCAAGCACACACTTGACGTTTTTGATCGCAATGTTTTATAATTTGTTCAGAACAACGCGCGCAGAATTTGACAGTTTTTGATAGACATGTGACAACATTTTTAAATGTCATTAAAATGAGCTAAACCGGAAACAATATGTAAATTGTAACATTTGGTTTTACTTCTCTTTTGCTCTATTCCTCGTTATATGCATGTAAAATGGCCAAATAATCACTGGCATTGGTTTTGGTCGTGTGCACCCTTCGTTCTTTCTTCTTTTGCAGAACTTCTGGTGAGCTCATCACTGTACTGCAAGAAACCTCTTTAGTTTTCTGAGGTGTCTTTTCCGGAGATGTTGAGCTGCTTTCTTCTTCTTCTTCTCTCTGAAGTAGAGCTTTCTTCACTCTTTTTCCCAGGCCGATGATAGTTGCAATTGCAAGAAATGCTGGAAGTCGCCAGAGGTTTGACATTCGGCCGATAACCATAGACTTCGGTTAGCTCATGGAGAAAAGCACACTCCTTCCTTGTTTCACAACTAGTCTCGTTGTCACTGCACTTTTTGAAAGCAGCCGTAAGCGACTTCTATTTGCCTTCGACTTGTTCAGGACGAGCAGAAAACTCTGGATTTACTGCAACCATCTTGGCTCAAATCATTTCCCATACACTTTTTTTTCCTGTAATTTACGTTTCTGAAAAGCAATTCAAGGCTTTTGTGTTTCCATACAAAACCCTTTTTCTTCTCTAGCTCGGGGGTAGACAACACAACTGGTTCGGTGCTTTCAAGCAGCATGTCCGCCATTTTTGTTGTTGTTGCAGGTTAGCGCGGATGTGACGTCACTATTCCCGATTATTCCGGCTATTCTGATTTTAGGAGAAGATTGAGTGGAAGAGTATTCCAAGTAAACCGGAAAAAGAATAGGTTCCTAACGAATGGCACTTGCGAAAAATCCTTATATTCCTATTCCGGAATAGGCCCAAACGGACGCATCCTAGAATAACAATACTATGAAGAACCGTTACATCACCAGTATAGGAATAATATGAAGAAACGTAACGTTACATATATAACAAAAGTAGGAAGAACCGCTACAGTATAACAGTCGTAGCATTACAAATATAACAATATGGGGAAATGTAACATTACAAGTATAACAATATGAGGAACCGTTACACTACCAGTATAGGAATAATGTGAGGAATCGTAACGTTCCATGTATAACAAATAACAAAAGTAGGAAGAACCGTTACAGTATAACATATGAGGAAGCGTAGCATTACAAATATAACAATATGGCTAATCGTTACATTACTAGAGGCGCATTCGTTTGGGCCTATTCCGAAATAAGAATACGTTTTGGAATAATCCGGAATATCTCGATTTTAATTTTCAGAACGAACAGTTATTCTAAGTATAACAGCAGCCTGTCAGAGAAACAATTCTTGTTTCCAGTACAAAAATGAGAGGTTTTTGAAAAATATGTTAACCTTTCATCTTCGAAATATGTTACCCGTCAGTAGCATCCTTTCCGTTCCGCGACAGAACCTTTGCTTTCATGCGTTTTTTACGCTTTCAGCTTTTTACTCAATGATACTTTTACAGTTAGTATTTATAGTCGTACTTTTACTTTTGATGAGTTTTTTTAACTTGTTATTACCTTTATTAAATTTTTTTACTCTTATTTATTTATAAAGATGAATAGTTTCCATGGAAAACAACTAATGATATTAATATTAAAATTGTTAATTCTATTATTATTTAAGTCATTATTGGTGTTCTAGTTTCTGTCTTCTGCACTTACTATCGTCTATCGTTTTTTCTTTCCCCTGCCAAAGTTGCTGTTTACTTCAGAGGCAAAAGGATTGGTACTGGTGAAGGTCAAAGGTAGTGATCCTTTTTTATGCTTTATTGTTTCAGAAGTAAACGCTCGAATTGCATACATTAAAGCCGTTTTACTAATTTTCTCATCTCGTTCACAACCAGTTTTCGTCTTTTAAAAAATATTTTGTGAAGGTTAACATACCAGTTTCTTTTTACTGCCTTATGTTTTTTTCCAGAAACCGAACTTATTTTAAAAGTAATTTTAGCTTTACTATATAAACGGTTTTACTCTCGAAGTTTTTTAAAACCAATTTAAGGAAGATCGAGACAAACTTTTAAACATAAAAAATCTATATGCAAATGAATAAGAATGGAGAGTGATTTGCTGACCTATGTGCTACGAATCAACTGGTGGTTAGAGGTAGTGTTTTTCCCCACAAACATATCTATAAAGCCACTTGGAGGTCCTCAGACCACATAACAGAGAACCAAACAGGTCGTGTTTGCCCCGAAAGAGGTTCAGACGATCAATGCAAAATGTCAAAGTAGGAAGGGTTGCTTATGTAACATCAGACCATCACCTAGTATTGGCTACACTAAAACTATATTTGAAGAGGCACCGGTCACAAATCAGCTCAAGGGTTCGCTAAATTAAGGTTTTGCTGAAAACAAAAGATGTGCTAGAGCAGTTCCAAATAAAATTATTCAATAGATATCAACTATTACAAGACCTACAAGAGGAAAGTGCGGACCTGGAGGCTGACGTTAGTAGGCGAAGAACTTGCGAAGATTCGTTGGGTAAACAAAAGATGGGCCATAAAGATTGAATTTCACCAGAGGCAATAGAAAAGTTGCAAGTGCGTAAAGAAAAGAAATAAATAGTAAACAATAGCCGGACACGGGTAGAAAAATCGAAAGCGCAGCTTCAGCACTCAAAAGTTCGCAAAGGTTAGAAGAAGTGTTAGACCTGGTAAGAGGAAATATGCAGATGATTTGATTATACGGGCACAAGAGGCAGCAAGTATGCGAAATCTTAAGGGGTTATATGCAACTACAAAGAAGTTTTCCGGAAGGTACCAACGGAAAAAGATTCCAATTAAGGACAAGCAAGGGAACTTCCTTAAGACAGTAGAGGAACAACTTACACGATAGGCTGACCATTTCGGGAAATAACTGAATCAACCTCCTCCTGACGATCCTCCTGATCTTCCACCAGCAGAGGATAAAATTCAATTGAAGTGTGATTTGCCCGGAAGAGCAGAAATAAAAGGTACATCTAGCTGTTGAAAAATGGCAAGGGGGAAGGTCCAGGTGGGGTACCAGCAAAGACGCTAAGAGTGGGCATGACATAAACAGTGAATGAACTGTACAACTTGTTTAAGAAGATTTGGGACAAGACTGAGGTGTCGGACGAATAGAGAGAGGGTTTGTTAAGCAAACTCTCGAAGAGCGGAAATTCAGAGACTATTACAATTACAGAGGTATCATGCTGTTGTCAACTGCTGTTAAAGTGTTTAGCAGAATAGTGTTAGACAGAATGAACACTGCTGTTTATACCAAGCTACGAGATATCCAGGCCGAATTCTGTAAGGGTAGGTCTATATTGACCAGATGTGGACGCTATGCATCATCTTGCAGCAAGCACTAGAATGGAACTGCTCCGTATACATCAATTTTATTGATTATGAAAAGGCTTTTCTCCCTGATAAAAGCCATCTATCAGGGAATGTGACGCAAAGTAGTTCACGGAAGCTGGTTGTTGGGAAAGTTATAATAGCAACAGGTGTCCGCCAAGGATGTCTTCTATCCCCGTTTCTCTCTCTACTAGGTATTTACTGTATCATGAAAACAACAACTAAAGGTAGAATGAATGGTATTGAATGGAGTCCCAGGGTATAGCTAGACGACCTTGATTTTGCTGGTGATCTTGTTTTGTTATCTCATAACCAGAATTAGGATAAAAAGACAAAGCTAGCAAAAAATGGCCTGATGATTAGCAAGAAGAAGACTTGAATACCGAGAACCAACACCACCTGTAACAGCCCGATATTGCTTGAACAGAAGCCATCTGCGGAAGTGGAGTCATTCAAGTACCTTGGGAGCATCATTGATAAACAGGGAGGTGCGGACGAAGACGTGGTAACCAGAACTGGGAAACCAAGGTCCGTAGTCCACATGCTCAAAAACATTTGGAAGTCTAGGTAGCTCACAACAAATCAAAGCCGATATTATTTACTCAAAACAGTTTGCTGTATAGCTGTGAGGCGTGGCGAACAACAAAACAGAACCAGCAGAAAATCCCTGCGAAAAATATTCCGAATCAGACAGTTAGAAAAGGTCCGCAACGAAGAATTCAATGGGAAAACAAATTTCGAGGTGGAAATGGAATTGAATGTGGCATACCATGCATACCAGCATAACGAGGCACGCTTTAACATGGAATAAACAGGGCAAAAGAAAAAGCGGGAGGCCAAGAAACAGCTGGAGGAGAGATACAGAGACAGAAACGAAGAAACTTGGAATGACATGTGCAAATTAAAGTAGAAAGCCCTAAGTCAGGTGCGTTGGCGCCCAGTGGTTGATGGGCTATGCTCCGCATGCAGCTTAGAGCCTAAGTAAGTTAGTAATTAAACCAAGGTATACAGGTTATCAGTGTTTGTGTCGTGTTTCTCAATGATCTGCTTGCCCACCACGGATTTTTTACTTTTGTGCCCAACAAGACGTTGATGCAAGTGCCGGCGCGTGTAGCCGACATAATCTCCAGCACATAGACCAGATTTATAGTATTAAACAACGCATTATTAATTTACAGTCTTGGGCTTTGATGATATGGCCGATCTGCTGGCTTATAAACACCGATTCAATTGGCTTGCCTGTCAAACTTGATAGTTCTTGATAATTTCACGGGGTTTTCCCAAATGTTTTGATGTTGTTTATCTGATAACTTTGAAGCAATAAATTTCTGTTATTGGTTCAGTAGAAGTTTCTTGGTACTTAAGTTCACTGAAGTTGAATTCAGGTTTGGACACACCTCTGAAAACATTTTTTTGGATAAAGGTTAACAGTCAGCACGAGCAAGTAGTGTTCTAATTAAAACTTTTTTATACTTAATATCCGCATGGCTTTGATTATGGAGTAGTAGGCCAGTGTTCGTCGACTTTCTATAAAGCCGAGTTTCAATCAGATGTGAAGTTCTGATGAGGCACATTCCTAGAAAAAGTAGTTGGTTATCAGATAAGTCTCCGTTGAAAATTTGATCGCAGGATGCTCTGTGTTTAGGGTGTTGAGAAAACTTAATACTGCATTAATTCCTGGCATTACGGTGAGTGTATCATCAATAAATCGTGTGTAGAAATAGGGTTTGTGGTCGTTCTGCTTGAGCTTATCAATGAAACACATGAACGTATTAGCCATTAGAAGTCCTAATGGCGGTCGCATTGCTACACCGTCTATTTGTTCTTATATTTGAAACAGCTAGTCCTTAGTAACCAAACAAAGCAGTTTTTTTTATACAAAAGTGATCTTCGCACTGAATATATCTCCAGGATATTTCTTCCGAAACTTCCCCGTTGTAATTGTCATCAGTGAAGCTACAAATTCAGCTTTTATTAAATTGATCTTGTTTATTGTGATAACTTGTCAGCTAAAGAGGTTTTCGTTATCTTGATGAAGAACTACATTCCGTTTTTTTCAATTGCTCTTTCTTTTTATTACAGTGTCCAGCAGGCTGAAATGGCGGCTGCAAAGCATGGCCTCTCTTCGGGTATGTCAGACAGACCTCCACTTGCCACGCCATTTTTCTCTAGTGTAATCAATTTCTTCCAATTGTAAATACCGTATCTCCGC
The DNA here is from genome assembly GCA_027575215.2 of Hydrozoanthus sils. Taxonomy (NCBI): domain Eukaryota; kingdom Metazoa; phylum Cnidaria; class Anthozoa; order Zoantharia; family Hydrozoanthidae; genus Hydrozoanthus; species Hydrozoanthus sils. Next base: position 2,573 of record JAOBRD021148840.1, on the reverse strand, counting down.
AAATGATCCCTTTTCACAAAGAGAAGCCTTTTGTTTGAAACGCGTCTTTTGTTGGCAAGGGGTCACTGGACTTATTGAAGAAAGAAATTTGATAGAGGGGAGAGAAGTATTGCTTCAAATAATTTTACGTTCTTTGTTCGACACATCAAGAGTACTAAGCAATGTCTAAATCCCTGAACCAAAGTAATGTTTAGGTGCAATGATGAAAACCTATTTTCTTTTCGTGATAAAACAAGACAGGGGTGATAAAGAGTACTGTTATGAAATTTAGAAGTGTTAAGACTTTTATTTCAATTTTTCTGCTGTCTAGTTGCCGCCGCAAATTTCACCCTTATATTTAAGAGCGGATGACAGAGAAAATAAAAAACTCGTCGACAAAAGTGAAAAATCCGATTTCTTCATATTTTGCCAGAAGAAACCCCTGGGTGAACTGTTTATGAAAATTCAAGTTAAACTGTTCAAATTTTTTTTTGTTTTCGAGAAATTTAGAAAAAAGTGAAATCCCATGTTCGGTGCTAGTGGAGCGGAAAATTTTACTTGAAAATAGTGCATTTTTGACGCTCGCTTGTGACAAATTGCAAAATCGCATCAAACCCATTTTTTGAACATAAACAGAACTTTGTTTCTACATGAAGAAATTGCAAAAATGTTGTTTGGAAAAGCAAGTTTTCAAAAAAATTTCTTGATCCCGAAATTAGCTAATTCGAAGGGTAAGCCCACACCTCGAAAACAGCAAAACTTTACTCGCCAAAATCGCAATCTGCTACATCGATATTGAAACTTATTTTTTAAGTGCAAGGAAGCTCTATCATTGTAATTTGGCTTGGGGAATTCAAATGGCACCCGTTGCGAGCCTCGAGTGTGAAAGCAGTTTTCCGAGTTTTCTTACCATATCGTCATTGTTACGGTCACGCAATCTCAAGGGCTAACATTAAAAACACAAAGAAACTACAACTTTAGCTTTTGCTTCAAAGCTAGCACGTAGCATGAAGTTGTTTTACGCTCACAAAGAAACATTTAACAAGATTTTTTAGGTAGGTATCGGTTCAGTACTTAGTGCTCGTCAACACTATTTTAGTACGAATAGAGTATCAAAGGCTTCACCAGTCTTTACAATTAATATAATGCTAAATACGTGGCAATCGTCATCTGAAGCTAAAAATACATTGACTAGCGGTCCAGAAAATTCAATTTAATTGTACTCTAACTAGTACCTGTACGTTGCAATTTTTGAAAGTAATATGTAGGGTTGTACGATAAATTTTAGTCGATTTTGGCCGCACCAAACCACGTGTGCAACATAACACCCAATGTCAAGGTTTCTTTACATTTTACTATTTTGAAACTATCGTGAGGTATTTTTAAAATATATGGTTTTTGCCTTCTGATAGGTGTCACGCTTAAACATTTGCACTTACACGTACATATCATAAACTATTGGTTGATATTTTATTCATAGAGCTGCGTGAATGTGTCTTACGACTCGTGCAATGCTGATAAAAAGTCAAAGTTTGTTTGTAGTTTACAAGAAGTCTAAAATATGATGTGTTACAAGAAAATTTAAAAGTCGATAACACCTCGATAACACCCGGGCATTCAGAACTGTATACAGCGAGTTCGGTTTTCTGAACTATTGGGGGAAGGGGGGGAGAGGGTGGGTACTCCAAGGTCAGTCAAAAGGGTAGGGTGTCGGAAAAGTCCTGAAAACACCCTAAAAAACACCAAGACATAACCATTTACCATCCCAAAAATTACCTCTCCCGTAAAGAATACCCTAAAAAATACCAATTGAAAGCTCAAATTTTTCCCTCGATAGCTAGCGGTAGCTTCCTCCACAGGCAACCCAGGTTGCCTTTTCGCTTTCTGGCAATCGGGATAAAGGCCCCGAGCGAGCGAGGCGCGAGCGGGGGCTTTGGGAGGAGAGGGAAAAGAGGAGGTTTTCTTTTTCACGCCCGACTCCAGAAAGTTGCCTGCAGAGGAGGCTAAGCTAGCGGGTTGGCGCTAAGTCCCCTCTTGTTGGGCTTAACGTGATATGAAGTAAATAGGACGTTTCCTAAAGGACTCCACTCTTAACATAATACACAAGTTTGCTGAAACAACGCACTGCAAGCATTTTAATAGCTTCGCATTTTTGAACCCTAAAAACAAGGCTCTTTGTTTAACATAGGGTTTCCTTTAACAACCCCTAAAAAATACCGGATTGACTATCTTAGCACATGTAGCCCAAGCTCAAGTTGTGTAACTTAACCAAATTACTGTAACTTACTATAGAATTTATGTGACTTTAATAAATCTCTATTTCTTACCTTGAATGTTAATAAATTGTTTTAAAACTCGCATGGTGTCTTTTTGACGTATTTCTTAACCATCTGGCTGAGTTTCAGCGAGTTTCGCTTGGTTTGAGATAGCTTTCTCCCACCATAAATAAGAAATGGCAAGGAAGGAAGCGAAGGGCTTTCACAGACATCTAAACGGCTCCAATTCACGGCAATTTTACAATTAAATCGAAACCCAAACTTAACCAGAACCCGCACACAGTCGAGGGAAGAGTTTTTCGATGTTTTTCTGGCCAT
>JAOBRD021148735.1:0-10851 GCA_027575215.2 Hydrozoanthus sils | reverse complement strand
GAAGTATCATGGCGTTAAAGAGTGTGATACACGACTCCCGTGGAATGACCCTACGTGCTCTGCGGAGCATACCGAGCTTCGCAGATACCTTACGCCCGATGTAGTCCACGTGACCATTCCATGATAGTCGTGGGCCCACCACAACGCCAAGATACTTAAACTCATAGACTCGTGACAGGACAGTGTCGTTTGCCTTAACTGTGATTCTATCAACGCGCACAAGCCGCTGGTGTGTACCCATTAACATTACCTTAGTCTTATTATAGTTAAGATACAAGAAGTTAGTACTAAGCCATTCTACTATGTGCTTTAGATGTTCAGAAAGCATGAATTCTATATCGGTGACGGAGCTACTGCTAACATATAGAAGGGTATCGTCGGCAAACAGTTGGATTTTGCAATGAGATGTAATTGAAGGTAAATCATTGATATAGATTATAAGCATCAAGGGACACCAAAAGGGACGGGTTGGGGGTCGGAGAATAACCCGTTCACTACAACACTCTGCGATATATCTGTTAGATATGCATTAAACCATTGCACAGAGGCCTTGCTAAATCCTAATGACGTTAATTTGTCCAGCAATACTTCTATGATCGAGAGTGCCAAAAACTTTTTTATGGTCTAAAATAACCATGCCAGTAAGCTGTCCCTTATCAATGCTCTGGAGCAGGTTGTTTGTGACGTCAGCCAGACACGTGCTGGTGGAGTGAAGGCTGCGGAAACCCGATTGGTAGGTAGACAGAAGGTTGTGCTGCAGATGCTGTGGCAGGCATCGTCAGTGCAACCAATGTTGCCCATTCTAAACTATTACATAAAAAATTATTTCAAAAAAGACAAGTATTTTGAAGTTAATAGAAAATCCACAAAGCCTAAAAAATAGGCAATGAAAGTTTTTCAAACTGTAATAGATGCTCGGAGACAGCAAAGTTACTTTCTAATTATTATTACACAGGGAAAGTAGAATGTTTTGGGTTTGTTGGGGAGGGGTCCTTACATGGGGAGTTTCTCAACAGATTTTTTTTAAGTCGTAATTGAATGAATAAATCCTACACAGTTTTACCATAAAATATAAATTATCTTGCCATTAAAGTTAGTGCCACACAACTGTTCCAAAGTAAATCAGTGACAAAAAAAAACATTTTTTATGAACACTTTTCCTGACAAAGGTTTTCCAACCCATTGATTGTTTCAAAATATAGCAGAATTAAGCAATAAATTTGGGTTAAATTCAGCATATTAACTTAAAGGTGTAGTTCTGATCTGCACTTAAACTATGTAGGTATAATTTGAAAAAAATTGTAGCTTGACTGATAATGAGTTTATTTAATTTCGTCCGCAACACAATGTGTTGTCAACTTGCTATCAAAATTGAGGGTGAATCAAAGTTCTTTAATATCAAAATTTAACTACAAATATCAACTGTTTTCAGCAAAAAGAAGTTTCTTTCAACAGTAAATAACGCCATTTCACACGAAAACGCAATCAAACATTGTCAAAACCACCTGGCTGTGTATCAACGTCCGCAACAGCATAATCAGTTGTGTTCATTACAGAAAAATGTGTGTGTTAGAAGTTTTTATGCCTACAAACTACAAACAGTATTACTTTGAAGTAAATTCTTAATAATCATGCTGTTGTCTTAGGTATTTTGAATTTTTCGCTGAATCGTCCGCAACGAAGAACTGTCCAGAACGTCAAAAGTGTCATGTCATGGCGACTCGATCGAAGGCAATTTTCAACACGGCCGTTCTTCTCAAAGTCTTGGTCCTTTAGCTACTCATGGGTTCCCCGAGTATTACAGGACACTAAAATTAAATATTATACCAACCAAACTCTAAAGGACTCAATGTAAAGCAAGTTTAGGGCAATTTTGAGCAACACAAAATTAGGTAACTTTTAACAGAGACTGTATGTGACGCCGACTTCGCTGTCTTAAATCACCAGAAAAACAGTGTATTTCGAAGCACTGATTACTCCAGCTTAAAACAACAACGCACAAGCAATTTTAAGAAAGTTCAAACTCATCTTTACGAGTCTGAAGCGCAGAGAACGGCGAAAAAAGAAGACATATTTTTCAAAGACTGCAGTCGTGAAAGAACTGGATGTGTTATGGATCTTGCAACCCTGCTGAGCTTCAAATATGGAGATTGTTTGGCTCGAACTTGGGTCGTGGCCGTGAGAGGAGTAATGCGAGAGGTCGAGAATGGTGAATCAAGAGGGCGGCCGATTTAATGATATTCAAACTGCTGTAAAAAAAACCGCGTTTTATCCGATTCGAAAACTTTTTTCAGAATAATCATTTATTCGCTCTACATAATTCGCCCCCAAAATCAGCCTGAATCCTTTAGTAGCACTTTAAAGACGCCTATCTTATTTTACCTATACATAAGAACCCATACAAATACTTGAGATTCGAGTGGAACTCGACTCTTTTTGAGTATATTTGTTTGCCTTTTGGGCTGTTTTCTGCCCCTAGGGTTTTTACTAAGGTGTTGAAACCTGTTATTGGATCAATTCGTAATACGGGAATTAGACTGGTTATTTATCTTGATGATATAGCTTTCATCAGCTCCTCTCGTGAAATTTCTTCCCACGAGGTTGCTTTTGTTGTTCAAATCCTAGAATCCTTGGGTTTTATTATCGACAAAGAAAAATCTGTTCTTTTTCCCTCACAAAAGATGGTGTTTTGGGGTTATGTAATTGAATCAGTGGAAATGACTTTTCTCTTACAGAGGAAAAGTTGAATAGGTTAAGAGAGCAAACTTTAGCTTTGTTGGACAAACCCCCATGTTCTATTCGTGAACTAGCACATGTTGTTGGATTGATTGTTTCCTCATTTCCTGCTATTAAACCAGCAAGGCTTTACTAACGTGAACTTGAAGTCTGTAAATTAGAGGCATTGAGCAGCAGTGAACGAGACTATAATTCAATTATTTTCTTGTCCCAACCTGCCACAAATAGTTTGCAATGGTTTGTTTTAAACAGCCATTTATGTAATGGAGCTAAAATTAAAAAACCGTCATCGGTGATGACTATTACTACAGATGCATCCCATTCGGGATGGGGTATGGTCTGTGATGGAGTTACGGGTAGTGGTCTGTGGTCCTCAGAGGAGCAGGCTATGCATATCAATTGGCTTTAACTTTCTGCAGTTCTTTTCGGTGTTAAATGTTTTGTTCGTTCACACAATAAAAATCTTTTGTGACAACAGCACTGCTGTTGCCTACATCAATAATTTGGGAGGACAGGTTCCTAGCCTCCGTGCAGTGTTTAAATCTGTTTGGTAATGGTGCTTTGCACATCACAGTTTATTAGAGGCCTACCATATTCCGCGTAGTTCAGATATTCAGGCTGACTTGCTTTCTCGGAAATTTATTTACAATCTTGAATGGAAACTCCATCCAATTGTGTTTAAGAGGGGGTCACAATCATTGTTTGTCCCTACTATAGATTTGTTTGCATCATGCCTCAATCTTCAATTGAGCATTTATATTTCCTGTACCCAGATTCAGGGCCTCGGCTGTAGATGCCTTTTCTGTGTGCTGGAGAACACTCAAAACTTTATATTTTCCCTCCTTTTAGTTTAAAAGGCAGAGTCTTAATGAAGCTCAAGTTGAAAGAAGTTTAAGATGCTCTAATCATAGCACCTCTGTGGCCAACAGCTCACTGGTATCCACAACTTCTCCAAATATTGGTCCAGCGTCCTCTCCTTCTGCCTCAGTGGGACAAGCTCCTAGCTTTGCCTCAGGACGATATTCTACACCCTCTGAAAGACGTAATGCACTTAGCCGCGTGGCATGTATCCGGAATAACCTCGAGGTCAGAGGAATTTCTCCAAGGGCAGCCAATTATCTGCTCAAGTCATGACGTAAAGGAACAGAAAACAGTACTCGGCAGCTTGGAAATGCTTTTGTTGCTGGTGTGTAACGAAACAGAGAAATCCTCTTCAGGCAGATTTAATGACAGTTTGTGATTTTCTTACAGAACAGTTCGAAGACCTTAATAAGTCATATAGTACAAATAATTCTTACAGATCTGCATTGTCATCTATGTTATTACCTATAAATGGATATTCCATATGTTAACATCCTATTATTGCTCCGTCCTACTAAGCCAAGGTATAGTTTTACCTGGGATGTAAATGTTTTGTTAACATTCTTAGAGTCATGGTTTCCGCTTTCTGCTTTAGATATGAAGCAGTTAACACTAAAAACAGTTGCTTTAGTCTCTGAAGCCAAACAATGTCAGCATTAAGTATAGATTATATGAATTCAACTGCCACTGGTACCCAGTTTGTAGTTAATAGCCTTTTGAAATGATCTAGGCCTGGAAAGTCTTCTTTGCGAGTCACTTTTCAGCCTTCCCTGAGAATGAAAAGCTTTGTGCTCATTCAACTTTGTTACATTATGTAGCTACGACTGCAAGTATAAGACAGACACTCAATACATCACAAGTTTTTGTTCGTATGGTAAACCTACAAAGTAGTTTCGTCTGCAACTTTATCAAGATGGCTTAAAGCTGTATTGTATTTAGCGGGAATTGATACTACAATATTTAAGGGCCACAGCTTTAGAGGAGCTTCCGCCTCAATGGCAGTCGGTTTAGGAGTACCCCTAGATATTGTCTTGAAGCAGCTGATTGGAAGAATGTGGGTACTTTTACAAAGTTCTATCGAAGAGGAACTTCTTCTGTTGGCCAGTTTCCTCAGGCTGTTCTTACAGTGTACTCTCAAAAGCTGCTGTTGGGTCTCGCTCACCCAAATAAAGTACTCTTTCTTGAAGTATTGTCTGTTTCCTTTGTTTCCCCTTTTGCGCTCGGGAGTCTGCTTTGAACTATGCAATCTGAATCCCGCAGGGCGGAGCATTATATGAAAGAGAATAAAAAATTAGCCAAAGGTTCTTACCTCCCTTATTTTACAGCTTACCCTTTTGGGTGCCCCTCGCACATACTTGGTTTCAGGTTTTGCCCGCTCAAGAAGACAACTTTTGCCGACCGCATGGTGCATTTTATATGGATTTGTTTTGCATAACAAAGATCTTTGAACCGTGATGACCTGGTGATTAGCCATGAAAGAATGCAATCTGAATCCCTGGTGCTTCGCATTATACTCAGAGAATCACAATTATAGCCTTTGGCTATTTTTTATTATTGCTGTCGAGATAAATGAGACAGCAGCATATTCTCACAGTAACTCGAATTTGATGTGGGTTCCGTCCGTTGGTTCTGCTTCAGTTTAATATATAGTGCCAATAATAGTTTTAACCAACCTAGGCATGGATGATCAGTGGGCATTAATTAACATTGAGAGATCGGAAACGGTTCACAGACTCTGAGTTAACGGTCATTGAGGGTAACTTACTCCCTACGGGAATCCTTCTAATAAAAAATGGAATATTTATGTAAGTTAACAGAGGATGGTAAATGCCTATAATTGTATGGATGGTGCAGATAGATCTAAAGTATTGTACAATGTTTTTAGGGAATGGAATGTCAATTAAATTATTAAAGTTATTTAAAGAAAAAAACTAAATCGTTCCATTTCGTCCGCTCTCTAACGAGTCCCACTTAAGGTTTTTTATCATCTCTTTCACACTGCTTTTTCTCCAATAGACGTTGTACATGAATCTTGCAGCTGACTCAATGGTTTGAACAAACACCCTTTTGGGTGTAAGTGGACCAGGTGGAAGTACTCTACTCTAAACATAAGTATGCCTTAATTTCTCTAAAACATCACGATAAACTTTTCTACACTAAATGCCCAGTGCTCTGTTAGCCCTAGAGCGGAGCTTGTTGTAGTGCCATGACCACGATAAATTGCTCATAAATATCACTCCGAGATATTTATATGTCACTTTGGAGATGAAACTTCCAATCATGGAATAGGTGCACGGAGAGGGCTGTTTTTCAAGGTAATAACAAGAATTCAGCACTGCGAAGGTTCGAACACGAGCAACCCAAGCTTTGTGTTAGTTGATCGATTCAATCAATTTTTTATGCAAGTACGTACACTATGAAGCGGATAAACAAAGTTTCAAAATTCTTTTACTTCTAATTCAGGCAAAATTATATCGGAGATTATCGCATTACCGTCTTGCAAAGCTTATGGTTTGTATTCATGCTCATCAAAACTCCTAAAAAGCGCAAGACATATACTGTGCATGCCTTTGGCCAGAGTTCTTAATAACTCCATCGAACGAAAAAGGTACTCCAATATTTAAGTCAGATGATGAAACTGGTACGAACAGCTATCGTCCGATATCTCTTTTGTCTGTCTTTAATAAATTGTTTGAAAAGATCACGCATAAAAAAACTTCCCTCATATCTAGATATAAACAAAATAATTTGGAATCACAATGTGGTTTTCGTCAACAACACTCTACTGAACATGCAATTCTTGATATCATCAGCAGAATTCAATCAAATAATTTTATGGACAAAAAACTTTTCATGGTCTAAGCAAAGCTTGTGATACGGTTGATCATGATAAAAGCTAAACCATTATGGAATCAGAGGAGTAATTAGCAAATGGTTTCCTTCCCACCTCAAAGGTAGATTTTAGACCAAAGGCAAATAAAGATGGTATAACGGAGAAGCATGAAACATTGTGCGAGTGCCCGATGCAGGGGTCAGTCCTTGGCCCGCTTTTGTTCCTGGTTTACGTTAAAGACATTTGTAACTCCTCAAACCTATTCGATTTCTTTACATTTGCTGACGCCACCAATCTTCTGTATGCCGACAAAAGTATTAAAAACTTATCGCTAACAGTTACACTAAATATAACGAAATCTAACTCTGTTACTTGCCGCCCTCGCCAAAAAAAAGTTAACTCTTCAACAACCATAAAACCCTTCGATAACAACTCACAGTGTCTATTTACTCTATACTGTAAAATAATGTAAAGTATAAGGAGTCTCCTGATTCATAAACACCTCAGTTGGAAGTATCATATTGATCACATAGCTACTGAAACTAGTAAGACAGTGGGTATTATCGTACGACTCCGCCGTTTTGTTCCCTATAGCATTTTAGCAACCCTTTACCGTTCGTTAGTCTTACCATATTTTTCTCTTACATATGACATTGTTGCCAGGAAGTTTACGAAACGAGAATAAGAAGAATTTTAAACAACAATTGAGAACGTTATTGAAGCAGATGCTTGAAAAAAAAAGACGATTATATTGGTGCGGATAAAATAATCTCGAGGATGCCCTATTATTAAGTGTTTAATAATTTTAAGAGTGAATGTCAGCATCGACCCAACAGCTCGCAGCCACACTTGAAAAATCGATTTCGCTAAAACTTTGTTGTTTGGCAGGATATTAAGTCCAAAGAATTGCTACATACTTCGTTTCCTCAAATATCTTCTTAATTCCGAGAAAATTGTTAAAAACGACAATAGTCCGAAAACCGCCATAATGCCGCTGAATTTTAGCCTAAGTTTAACGGGCTCGCACCGTAAAAGTATGAATCCATTTGCTCCAACTATTATTAAAACCACAAAAGGAACCCTTTCTTCGTTGTTTGTACAACTTTGGGCTGGATTTATTATTTTTTTTGCTATTCGAAAACCTGTTTACATTTTGACCTATTTTCTTATGGCGAAAAAGTGCCTTGATAACGAGTGTGCTAAACCTTGAAATAACATAAAATTCTTTCCAGTGAATTGCAAATAAATATCCTTTCGAAGAATTAAAACATATCTTTGAGAAAATGTTTGTGCATAACTCTACGCCTCAAGTTCATCGAAATCACATGTTTGACCTCCAACGGTCAACATGGCGGCTAAAAATAACTTTGACAAAGTTGCTACAAAACAAAGTTGCCTTCTAAGTTATAATCATTTCTTCAAGACTTTTACCTCTATTGAGACGAAACAGGAATTAGGAGGAAAGAGAGAAAGGCCGGCGGGTCCTTTCGCTCAAGCTGAAGAGAATATCGGCTCTCCTGTCGCCCGGGTTTAAGAAGTTAGATCTCAGGGCGGTTACCAGCAAGGAAATTTTTTTAACCTATAGCGGGTCGTGATTTTGGGCCCTTTTGTGGCGATTCGTTCTTTTAGTATGACTGATCGAGTTCTGGACCCGCCAGACTTTCTCTCTCTTTTTCATTCTTCCCTGGGGGATTCAAGGAATCCCGTTTTCTTCTAGAAGACTAAAGCTCTTAAAAAAACAGCGAGACTGAAATATGGACAAGTTTATTTGTGATAATTGCACGATTTAGAAGTATAATGATCTTGAAACCTTATTTATCGCTCCGTAGTATATGTACTGGCGGTATAATTGCTATTGTAAAATCGATTCAATCGATCAACTAACACCAAGCTTTGCTTGCCTGTGGCTCGAACCGCATTTGCCAACCATCAACCCAGCGAGATTCCATTTGTTTTATGGCTCGTTTTACGGCTTCGCTGCTGCTAAATACTATAACATGTAATATACACTGCTAAATAATATAACTGTTACAAACAAAATACTTTAAAAAATCTGAAAAATATAAGGTGTCACAGCACAATAGAGCACAGCCAGCCAACTTACAGCCTTTCTAAACACATAGCTACGACCTTGAAGCCTCTCGTTCTGCCCACACCGCGAAAAAATTATCGAAATCACAGACTATATCTCTCATATCAATTTAAAAGAGGGCGATGAACTCGTTTCTTTAGATTTAGTGTCCCTCTCCATCTCCATATCGATTGACCTTGCTATAAAAGTAGCATCACAACGTCTATCCAACGACGATTCACTTCCAGAGAGAACCTCGATACCTGCCGATGACATTATCAAGCTTTTGAACTTTTGTTTTTCCACCACCTTTTTCAAATACAATGACCAGCACTATTAACAAATCTTTGGTGCCGCAATGGGTTCACTGGTTTCCGCGGTCATGGCTAAGCTGTGCTCTGAAATCAACTGAAGTCCAACTTTTCTTAAACCATTTAAACTCTATTGAACCTTCCATCCAATTCACTGTTGAACGCGAGTCTAAAACCCGGTTGGCATTTTTAGACACTTCCATCCGTCGACAAGAAAATGGCCAGCTGACAACAACAGTTTTCAGGAAACCACTCATACTGACCGCTACCTAGCCTCCAAACCTCACCACCCTTTCACGCAAAAGAGATCAATTGTTAAATCTTTAATGGATCGTGCGGAACAAAACGGAACATATCAAGGAAGAAAATCATATATAGTGCGCGCTTTAGAAGATAACGGCTATATCCTCGACGTTTTATTTTGAATGATTCCAAACCATCAAAACCACAGACCAGTTGTCTAGTTCTAACCCAGATGGCTACTACATGACAATTCCATACGTTGCTGGAACATCTGAACTAATTAAAAGCGACTTTGCGGTAGGATCAACTATGATGCGCAACTCGAGAAAATTCGATTTTTTAAAAACCACACCAGAATGAAGGCTTAGGGGCACTGTTTCGATGAAAACCTACTATATTTAGAGTAACTATGCTTAAGTTGTTATGTTTATAAGCGTTGACATTTTGATTGACAATTATTGCTAAAAGATTTTAGTAATATGAGTAACGCGAAAGCGCAGATGAACTAAAAACAGGAGATTTGAAAAACTTAGCTAACCTGTTCTTACCACGACCGTTTAAAAACTGCTAACCAGCAAACCAGGAAACCCGCCACAGAAGTAAGAAAACATTTAGTTTGTTGATTTGGTTTATTTGAGTCAGTGCTCAACCTTTTGCTTAAGTCTAACATTATTGTATCAGATCGGATTTATCGTAAGTAATCATACTCTATTTTCAGATCGAATAAAAACAGCAAAAGAAAGTATACGATTTGTGGCGTATTCGAGTTTGATAGTTTGAACAGAACAAGCAATGGAAACATTACATTCGATTTCTACTTGGGTGAAAAGAAGAAAGAAAAACTGTGTGACTGCACATGTAACTGGACAGCAAATTAAACAAAATAATGGCTTCCGCCGCGGCATTAAAGAAAGCAAAGATATGCCGAAGAAACGACAAGGCAGCGCTGACAAGTTTAATCGCACAAAAACGACCGGAGTCAGAGGTAAGAGATGCGCTTGTTAAGTATCAGGGGAGTTTTGAGTCGCTTGTAGAAGCACACGAGGCGTATGTGAAGCTTATAGAAGATGATGGGGAATTTGAAACCGAAGAGTCGTGGTTGAGTGAGTGCCAAGAAATATTTATGGAAATAGAGTTAGCTGCTAAAGTTTACTTGGAGACACATTTAAGTAAAAGGAAGGCAGTTACTGAGGGGATGGTTGGGAAAAGTTCTGGATTAAATGATGATGTGTTATTGTCGCAATCAAGCCAAGCTAATGCGAGTAGAATTTCCCAAAGCGACACAGAGGAATTGCATCAGGTCGAAAATATGATCGGAATGTCTAGTAGCGAAGAGAGTAACAGTACAACTGAGATAGCTCAGATTTCCGCTGCGTGTACAATTAAACATCAGAAACCGAAGTTACCAATCTTTAGCGGCGATGTTCGAGACTATAACATCTTCAAGTCAGATTTCTAACATGCGATTGAGCCGTCATATACAAAGAGAGACGCCGTGAAATTGCTGCGGACGTGCCTCAGAGATAAACCACTGGAACTAATAAAAGGAATAGGAACAGATTATGATGCAGCGTGGGAATATTTGGATGTGATTTATGGAGACCCAAGATACGTATCAGATACTGTGACGCAAGAAATTGCCAAGTTTAGGGCCCTTAATGATGGTGAGGATACGCGATTTTGTGACCTGGTTCATCTGGTTAAGCGAAGCTACAACACTTTAAAAGAAGTAGGGCTCCCCGCAGACATGGACAATAGCCATATATGTTGTCAGTGATAGAGCAGAAGATGTGTGC
>JAOBRD021148630.1:0-10852 GCA_027575215.2 Hydrozoanthus sils | reverse complement strand
AGCAGCCACTAACAGTTGGCACCAAGGTTACATAGGTAGCGGGCATTTCCCCTTAACATCTACCTTAAGATAATAGTAAGCCTGAGAGTTAGCAGCCAAAGCTAGTGAGGTTTGATGGTGAAATATTATGTGAGGAGTTTTGGATCTATACTTTTCAGCAATTCGTAATGTCTGTTCTACCATGTTTATTCACTGGAATGTTCGTTGTGTTGCACGAAGCAACTAAGTATCATCACCAAGCCTCGTTTTAGTGCAGGAAAACGCTATTGTGACGTCATCATGAAAATGGTCTACTGACAATAGAGGTGACGTACGAAACTGTTACTATTTCCATCTTGGCTGGCTCAAAAACATTTTGACAATTCCTTGACCTAGATTAAAGAAGTGACAATTGTTGTTTGCAGTGTTCTATTTTCTTGTTGAGAGAGTAGCTATATTCTTGCATGCTATGAGCTACCACGTAAGGCATGCCTTGCTTCTAATAGTTAAAGAGCTGTATCTTTCATCTCGGAATCTCTTTCCACTTCAGGTTCTTTGCTGCTGAACAACTTGATATGAAATCCTCCGCGCAAAGCAAACCCGTTGATAACATTCAACAAGTTGGACATTGCGCAGAGACCAAGCAGGATAAAAACAGTAAAACTGAATGCAAACACTCCTCCTTCAGAAACGTGGTCGCCAGGGACGAAATCCCCAAATCCAACAGTTGTGAAAGTAATGAACCAGCAATAAAAACTGTCCAGAAGTGTCCAATTATTATGGCGTCTTTCTCCTAAGAAAGCTCCAACCAAGAGAAGCACGACTATTGTTACAAATGCACTAATAAGACATTTCAACTCGCTGTGCGCCACCCTTTGTCTCTTTAGCAATCTCGTTTCCATTTTCTTGATGACGTATTTTTCAAAGTTGAGCATTTCTCCTCCCACGGTAGACAGCATCAAGACCGTGATTGGAATACCAAAAAGAGCATATAAAATGCAGAACACTTTGCCACCATCTGTAACAGGTGTTATATTGCCATAACCTACAAGAAAATAACAATTTATTAAAATGCAGCAACGTTCTTGATGTTTTCTACAAACGTAGATAATTACCAAGACGGCGATAGAAGAAACATCTACAAACAGATTTCTTTTTCGGTGAGAAAAATACTTTGAAAAACCAATATTTTAAAGGAAAATTGCACTCCAAAATTGTTTTCTTATATTTTTAAGGTCATTCCATCAAAATAGAACCTACACTGATATTTTTCTCAAACTTTTTCCATTTGTCAATCTTATATGTAAACTGCAAAATGGAATAAAAAAGGGTGTGGCCATGTCAACTTTTGAGATATGATTGATACAAATACCACCTTCAGGGCTATTTTTCATTTATTGTAAGCTTGAAATTAAAACTATATAGTTTCCTCATCAGGCCAACCAAGATAACAGCGGGGAGCATGAGGGAAGTAAAGAAAGAGAACGTAAAGACTTCTTCTGGATAAGGAGAATAATTTTCTTATGATTTTCAGCAAAAACACTTTTGATAAGGAGGCATTTTTATGTGCTTTCGTTGCTGTTGTTGTTCCTGTACCTAAAGAAACAGTTTACTCTTGTCTACGTTTTTCATATTTTTCTACATTTGCAACACTGAAATTTTTCCTATTTTTTCTCTTCAAAGAGTCCTGGTGAAATTTGATTGATTGACGAAAAAAATTGTGGGGTACCCATGCTTGTTTAGGACAAACTCTAGGAAAACCAGCAAAACATGTGTTGTTTTTCCCCGTTTCCGAGGAGAGACCGGAACGAGTTAAAAAAAAAAGCTCCATATATTATGAAGAAAACTACTTTTTTGCATTAATTTTTCTGATATGTCTATGAAAGCACAACATTCACTACGATATGATAAAAACGTATAAGCATTTAGAATTTCTAGTATGCGAGTAAAGATACACAATGCAAAACTGGGGAATGACCTTTTAAGGTGCCTATGAAGCGAAAAATGCTATTACTTCAGTGGACAGACTTTGCTAAATGAGGAATTTTATTGACGATTTCTAATAAAAGAATATTTATACAAAATAATAGAATAACATTTGTCGGGGTTATTTATTATCTGGCTTATCTACCAACCAAGCTGCCTTTTTAAATTAAGTTAACAAATTCCCTAGTTCCTAATACCTTCGGACCTCAGCGTATCTCTTTTTTCAGAATTATTTTCTTTAGCATAATCTACTTCATTTTAATCCATTGTCAAATTGTGCAGTCATTTGTTTCAATCGATAAAAGAAACTTATTACACGCTTTTCTGGCAAGCTAAGAACAACCACCAGACTGAACTTTGATCAGACAGTTTCAAGAATTTTTTTCAATTCTTGTACATAGATTGAGATATGAGTAAAAACCTTACGCGTGCATTTTCCATAAAGTATTCAGGCTCTATAGCTATTTATCGCGTACCGCGCCGGATAAGAAATACAAACATATATTAATCTTAGCGCCTTTTTCAGTTATTGTTTCGGGCAATTAACCCACTGTTTGGAAAATCAGGAAAAAAAGAACAGTTAGGGGCTGAAATGGCCAAAAAGTTTAAAGTGCCTATTTCACCGGTTTATTGACGATTTCTAATAAAAAAATGTTTATACATTGAATAACATTTTGTTGGGGTTGTTTTGTGTATTCCCCTTTTCTTTATTTTTTTGTTGATTTTGAAAAGTCCCATAGAGTCGTGGCTGGACGTCATTTTGTATTTGCCGGAAAAGGCTAGTACCGAATTTGAGGCCTACGTCAGAGTAGTCAGAGTATATAAAAAGTGAGAGTAACTACGTGAACAAATCTTGCAAGCTACACAAACTCTTGGCAGATCACTAGCAGAGTGCTCTGTTTCACTAAAGTTTACGATATTTTTTTCGAAATGGCATACTACAGTTCTGGGTTCAAGGTACCTCACTACTCTGACGTCAACAATCCAAGTGACGCAACTCGACGTAGTATTATTATTGCACGCGGTATTTTCAAAACAGGAAACCGAATGGTGCTTTTTTAGCATCTTTGAAGGCTTTTCCCTCTAAGGCGTTTTACTTTTTCCTCGTTTTTTCTTCGAATAATTGTTGATAAGTGTCTGAAAAGTAACTTCAAATTGTCAATGAACCGGTGAGATAGGCACTTTAAGAACAGCTCAGCCTCAATCAAAAGTTACTGGTTCTTATAAAAAATGCGTATACATAAAAAAATTGTATGCACAGGTTTTGAAAATGCTTTAGTAATAGACATATTTAACCGCTTATACAGCGTATGAAATGGTCTTTATCGGGGTGATTAGAATATTAAGCGAATTTAATGAACTGACATTTTCAGAGCTTGTTAACATATTATGTTTAATTTATAATAAACAAGAAACTACTATGAATGATTTTTCAAACAGGAATAGACCGACGATCCGAGGCTGTCAGTTGTGTACTGTTTTTTTAATTTCGATTTGATACTCCATATATTTTATTCTAAAATACCTTTGAATCGCCAACAGCCTGGTAATAGAGAAGCGATCATGACTTGCAAAACATTTGGATGGTCAGAGTGACCCCTCAAGCCATCTTGCCATTTCTTAATTAAGGGTATTTTCATCGCATTTATAGGCGATTGCGATTCTATGGCCGAGTGGTTGAGGCGCCTTATGTATTGCCTGGAGACCCCGGTTCGATTCCTGGTAGAATCATATTTTAGGCCTACTCCTGGTCCTACTGGGATCGCCCAAGAACGCCTAAAATCGCCTAAGATCGCTCAAAGTATTTCCGTCAAAAATAGTTTATATTCCTAAGATCACCTAAGATCACTTATAAGATCGACCAAATAGCTCAAAATATTTCCGTTAAAAATTTTCCTAAGATCGCCTAAGATCACTTATAAGATCGCCCAAATAGCTTAAGTTATTTCCGTTAAAATGGCAAATTTTCCTAAGAACGCCTAAGATCATCTATAAGATTGCCCAAATAGCTCAAAATATTTCCGTTAAAAATGGCAAATTTTCCTAAGAACACCTAAGATCATCTATAAGATTGCCCAAATAGCTCAAAATATTTCCGTTAAAAATGGTAAATTTTCCTAAAATCGCCTAAGATCACCTATAAGATTGCCCAAATAGCTCAAAATATTTCCACGATTGCCCAAGATTACGGCGATATTAGGCCTTATTTTCGTTCAGTCTCTTCGTTGTAAGTTGCTGTGCCTCCTAGTACCCAATTTTCTCCAACCATAATGCTCATAAAAAGCTCTCAGACAGTTTATTAAAGATTATGATTGCTATATAAGTACACATGAGAATGACCAAAGCAAACAAATTGTCTGATGGCTCAATGTTTTCTAGCCTTGCCCCCTGAGGCTCGATTGAAGCTGTCTTAGAAATAGGTATATACTGTAATTAGATATTATTATGCAAAACCTTCGAACAGCGGAGACGGTGCAGCTGTTTTTCCTTAGCTTCTTTTCAAGGAAAACCCCCAGTTGTCATTGATGGTCAAAGCTAGAGTCAGTTTTATCGAAATTAAGACATGATTTTAGAAAACTTTGTTAAATTTTAATACGGACTTTTTTAAAGGGAATGGAAACGATTTGGTATTCTATTCGGCCATATCAAAAAATAATCAACAAATAGAGTATTTAGTAGTCGACGTCATGCACACAGCTCTGAAGCTTAGGAAGATCGGTGTTTAGCGTTGTTTGCCTAAATAAGGCTGCAAGAGGCTACCCAATCTATGCAATTGCAACAGAAATTAAGACTTCAATCGGGAACTAGAGTGATAAACCCGTTAAGTTAAACCGTTTCAAACAGAAAGACTTACACGGCTCAGTACGTAGATACACAATCGATTATAAAACCGAATTCTCACAAAATTGCTTAGCTTCGAGGCTTCTTCGTTTAGCTTTTAATCTTTCAAGGATATCTTAACAATGCATGTTTTTTTTTTCGATTTGTAAACATTTTCTTCACGTTCTGTAAACTTCACGAACGCTCTGTTAGCCTATTGCAAGACTTAAGGCAAAAGCAAACGTGCAATTTAGTCAGCTCTGCACGATATTAAAGCATTGAAACTTCTTTTATATTTTATGACAACAGATGGCTGTTTGTTCGCTTAATACATTTTCTGAGAAATTACGTTCGTTTGAAATATCTGTTTCTGCATGACAATAGTTATTTGTTCTAGATGTCCGGAGAGATACTTGTTTTCGACAACGTCTTTTAATTTTTTTTTTCGAAATTGTTTATCTTTGAATCGAAGCTAAAACATACCCTTCACAGTTAAAAATACTAGAGCTTCTTTCAAACTTCAACTTACCGATAGTGGTAACCAGTTGAATGATAAAAGAAAGGCCTCGAAGGTATGTCCATTTCAACGGGGGTTGCAACTTAGCGTCGCATAAAGAATCCGCGAGAGACTCGAACTCTTTTTTGGTCAAGTTGAGCTTCGTTGTGAAGTTAAACTGCAAGTCAGACCAAAGCTTCGACTTTCTATGACCTTCATCATTGCTCGTCTTCTCGATTGCCACAATAATAACGGTACCAATTGACACGTAGATAGAAAACAGGATTAAGCGTAAAATACCGTTGGCAGCGCGGCATTTAAGGTTAGGTTTGCAGTTTGGCATACTTGGGACCCTTGTATTTCCAACAAATGAAATATGCTTCGAGAGGACTTTTCAAACAATAAACTATATTAATAAATTAAAACAGGTGACTTGTTTCTAAAAGTCTTGATTAAGTAGGAAAGCGGCCTTCAAGGCTATATTCAATGAATAGTTTACTGGTGACTCTGTTTACATATTAACGTCACGTGAATCACAAAATCACCGATAAGCTCAACAACCAAAAGCTGACCTAGTTCACTTTTCAATCTAAACCTCAGCTAACTAAATAGTGCAACATCTTCTTGGAAGCTGCTTTTATAAGCAAGCTATGTAAATTCAAACTCAAATCAACAGCTATATTTGAGCTGGATCCCTATCAATTTCTTATAATATAAGTGCATGTATGTTGCATGACTACTGACGCAAGAGCAGTTTATATATAACTGATGTATAATATATAAGAACTGATTCCAACGCCATTGTAAGTTTTCATATAATCTTTAGAGTATTCACATCATAATAACCAGCTAGTGCTGGCGAATCAATCGGATCTTCGAATTCTGGTTTCCATGCCATCTTGCATTATCTAGCTATGTTTGCTAACAGCGCCGTAATTACAATATAACAAAAATGTGAGCTAAACCAACACATCATTCAAAATAATCGTTAGTAGGAACAGAACTTGGCATCATTTGATTTTAATACATCATACAGTTTCACCTATATATGATTTTATATTGAACTTGTTCTGCTGCTTTCGTTTTCATCTGTGAAGTACTGAGTAAAGCTTTTAGCATTGATTTCTTGAACTCTCCCAAATACTTTTCTACCAAGAGACTTGTCTTGTTCCCAATGCAAGCTGAGGACATTGTTTACCAATATAAGATTAAAACTTCTAGCCTACGTAAAAAACAGGTGAATGGCCAGTCACGTACTCTTGAGTAAATGCGGAATTGAGAAATAAAAGATTTCAGTTTTTCAAATTTTATTTTCCATCGGAAAAACATGTAAAAGAAGTCATATATTGTAATACGGTTGCTTTGACTAGCTCGGTACCGACTATTTGGACCTTTTCAGTATACGAGAAGGATTAAAGTAGATTAAAAAATTTCTGTAGCCTGTTTTAAATACTATTTTAATTTAATTTGCCAACAAAACAGTAAAAAATTGTCAAAATCTTTTGTGGTTCTCAGATATTAACCTTATCCTGCTATATTTTAAAAATCAAAATTATAAAATCTCAAAAAAGTTGCAAACTTCAGAATTGGAAGTAATGGATATTTTCAGAATCTACTTGTAAAGAAAAATAAAATGAATGGTCATGATCACTTTGTTGGTTTTCAAGCAGTGGTTTTAAATTGTTAAAACATTTTAGTTTAGGTGAAACTGTTTTCAGCAGTATAAGGGTTAGTATTTTGAAGTATTTCAAATTACGATGTCACTAAAGATTCAGGGAAAATTGCATTTTTCAAAAATTTGATGCCAGTCCATAACCTTTTGGATGAGTTTGAACTAAACTTTGGTTGAAGGTATATTTCGGGGTAGATAGATCAATTGTCCAAGTTTGGCTCAAATTCATCCAAAGGTTATGGGTTGGCATCAGATTTTTAAAAAAAATGCAAATTTGCCTAACCACTAGTGACGTAATTAATCAGTTAAGAACATTAAATGTTTTTTGTTTTCATCTGATTACGATATCGTGAGAACAATAGAAGATTTCGAAAAAGCTTTTTAGCGTTATTCCTCATTTAGCAAGGTCTATCCTCTGAAGTGATAAAACTCTTCATCTCATTGGCATTTTAATATTCAAGATATTTTACATGAGATAATGACCGAGATGGAAACATTGGAAACAGCGGGATTGTCGGGAGAACACGAGAAAATTAAAGGTTTAGATCACGAGCTGAAAGCCAGTGACTCAAAATCCTTTCGAGTGTTCTTCGAATAATCCCAAGAACAATTGCAATGGAGAGTATTTTTACCAAAGTCGTTTGCATGGCAGGCGCTACATATATCAAACTAGGCATTTGGTAAAGTCAGTTGCTGATACGGGCCAGTTAAAAGAGTATCCCGGTTTATCACCAAATTTGTTTTAGGTTTTATACTTTTGTGTCAATTTTGGAGTAAATCTTTGCCAATAACTACCTCACTAAGGGTACGAACGTTCGTTTAGGCCTATTCCGGAACAGGAATACATGGAATATAAACTTTGTCCGATTCGTTTGGCTGTTTTTCGTGGAAAATTACAAATAAAACAGTTGTCATTGATAAAGCTCTTTACGAATTTTAAATTTGAAATCGATGTTTCATCGCACTGACAATCTGGAAAAAATTTCAAAATTTTATTCTTAATCCGGATTAGTTGGAAAAGGCCCAAACGAGTGGGCCCTAAGTTTTGATGATCCATTTTACTATCATAATCTATCACTCGTGTATATTTTCACTGTACTCTACGACAAGCATAATGTTTGTTCTTCATCTCTCACATATATTTGCATGTATAAAAGGGAGTCGAGTGTCGCAAAATGCCGCTAGCAGAATTGCTTGTCACTCTGTTTCCTCATATATTTTTTTTACTTAAAAATCTAAAGAAAGTCAATGCGCTCGCAAAAATCAGCGCGCGCGCGCTGATGATAAACCGGGATAATTTTTTTGAAGTAGCCTTATGACAAATTCGCTATTAAAGTTCATCAATCAATAGTCTCTAGCAACCCAGTCAAGGTCAGCTTCAAAGAACATATTTTTAACGCCGATCATTGGAATGTGAAAATCATTTCTAGAGAGCTACTCTAATTTAAATATGCTGCACTTGTAAGTATATTTTTTCATAATAGTTACGACTTGAAATTAAGGCGAAGCACTGTTAAAACACCAGACTCATTTCTTTATTTCAAAACTTGGAAACGATGTTTTCCTTTCTCGGACTTTAAGAAACACCATGGCTTCTCAAACATGTTTTCAACCTCAACAGCTACTAAAATTTGTAGCAGACATTTCTCTATAGTATTGGCAACCGTGGGCAGCTGACAAACTGGCTCCAGTTCCCGCGATTACAAGGTTTCAACTTTCTCTGGTGCAAACAAATATTTCGCCAAACTTTTCTTGCTGTAAATTTAAACCCATCAAAAGTGATCAGCTTACCACAAAACATGAGCTTTTTTACTCCAGAAGTATTCTAGATTG
The DNA here is from genome assembly GCA_027575215.2 of Hydrozoanthus sils. Lineage (NCBI taxonomy): Eukaryota > Metazoa > Cnidaria > Anthozoa > Zoantharia > Hydrozoanthidae > Hydrozoanthus > Hydrozoanthus sils. The sequence continues at coordinate 2,066 of JAOBRD021148630.1, read as the reverse complement.
TATGAAACATTGCACTATTTGACAAGTTGACAATCGGAGATTGTAAGAAATCGAATCGTAAGAAACTGTATACTATTTCTATCTTGGTTTACTCAAAAACATTTTGACAATTCCTTGGTCTAGATTAAAGAAGTCATACAGTTATCTTTTCTTGTTGAGAGAGTAGCTATATTCTTGACATCAGTGATCTACCACGTGAAACATGGCTTGCGTCTAAAGAGCTGTATCTTTCACCTCGCAATCTTTTTCAACGTCAGGTTCTTTGCTGCTGAACAACTTGATCTCAAATCCTCCTCGCAAAGCAAATTCATTCATGACGTTGAGCAGGTTGGACATGGCGCAGAGACTAAGCAGGGTAAAAACAGTAAAACTGAATGCAAACACTCCTCCTAGAGATACCATTTTGCCAGGGACAAAATCCCCAAACCCAACCGTTGTGAAAGTAATAAACAGGCAATAAAAACTGTCCAGAAACGTCCAGTTGTCATGATAGTATTCTGCAACAAAGGCTCCAGCCAAAAGCAGTACAACAATTGTTACAAAAGCACTTATCAGGCATTTCAACTCGCTGTGTGCCACCCTTTGTCTCTTCAGCAATCTCGTTTCAATTTTCTTGATGACGTATTTTTCAAAGTTGAGCATTTCTCCTCCCACGGTAGACAGCATCAAGACCGTGATTGGAATACCAAAAAGAGCATATAAAATGCAGAACACTTTGCCACCATCGGTAACAGGTGTTATATTTCCATAACCTACAAGGCAATAACAATTTTTTAAAAACTAATAGATCACCAACTCGTCGATAATAGCAGGTATGTCAACTTTCTGATATTACAACGAAATTGCAAAAACATTTCAGGTCTCAGGTGTTTTGATGAATTTAAGTTACTATACCGTAACACTGACTTTCGATGGTCACGTGACAAACCTAGCATGGAATTAAGGTTATGGTAGTATCAACTCTAAAGTATGCCATGCATGCATTTATGAAACATCGGAAATGGTTGCAGATGCATTCACAGATCAAAGTGTGTGACAGTTAGGTGCAAAAAAAGCAAATCTGCAGGCTGGTCACCTCTAAAAAATCTTGCATAGAAGCAAACATCAAAACTGTTGCGAATCGAAAACTTCGAAAAATCCAATCATTAACGAGCTAAGCTAGTTGTTTTTTATCTGTTCTGTGGCAACAATTTGGTCAAGTGACATTGTCTACATAGAAACGTTGCTATGAATTGTTTCTAAATGATTTTTTTAAAACATGATACTACTATTTAGCGTCCTTCAAACAGGAATATACAGACAATCCGTCAAGCATTGAGGCCATCTGTTGTGTATTTTTAAAGTTCCCATTTGATACTCTATATGTTTTATATTCTTTGATACTTTTGAATTGCTAAACAGAGAAACTGTCCTGCCAAGCAGAAAATGTGGCGATCCGGTGACCTTTAATTCCTGTATAATCTATAGCCCGCCACTTCTACGGTAATTTCTTCACGTTCACAATGTAAGTGGCCGAGTGTAAAATCTTGAGAGCCACGTTCGACTCTTAGTAGAATCACATTTTCGTTCAGTCTCTTTGTTGCATGTTTTTGTTCCTGCTAGTACCCAATTACCTCCCCATATATTCATAAACAACTCTCACATAGTTTGGCTATAGAAGTATATACATACTAGTGGTTTTTATCAAAAGAGGTAGATTGCAAGCAGTGTTGGGCTCCGCCACTTTCGCTAGATCACAGTTGAACTTGAATTTAGTGAAATGTTTGAATCGGGGATAAACTTCGCATCCAACGGAGCATTCTTGGGTAGATAGCTAAACGATATCATTTCCGAATCTGGAATAACTTGATTGCCCAAGCATTCAAGAACATTCTCTCTCTTTCCTCTAGGGGACCATTCATTTTTTATGGGTGGGGGGCGGGGGGCGGTGGTTATTAAGTAATCTCTGAAAAATATTGCATGTCCCCCCTATTTTCCCTTAAATTTTCGAGTGACTCCCCCCCCTCTCAAACAACTATATATTGCATGAACTCCCCCCCCCCAAATCACCCAAAACACCAAATACC
>JAOBRD021148523.1:0-10853 GCA_027575215.2 Hydrozoanthus sils | reverse complement strand
CGCCTGCTGTATACGTGAATAAAACTCAAGTCCCAGAACCCAAGCTCTCGTGTACCCACTGCTGCGAGCGAGTAAAACCCCAGAACAGAGAACAGGCAGCGCAACGTCAAGTGCAACGTCACAATATATATGTCATCTCATCAGTTTGAATTTCTGAAAGCGTTTTTAACTTACCTTGACGGTATGTTTTGCAAAATCATTTTTTCGGCAGTATACGAAAGATTTCAGCAAACTCTCGCTCCAAACAATTGAAAATCGTATTCTTTATATGATTTGTGATCGTATTTCGCAGAAATTTTATAGGATTTGCGACTTGCGATCCACGAATAATGGATCGTATTTCGCAGAAATTTTGCGGTTTGCCATCCATGAACCTCTGATTGTATTTCGCAGAAACTTTTCGACTTGCGATCAGCTGCAATATATATTTATTGTTTGTAAATAACCAGTTTTTTAATCGTAGAAAAGACGGTCAGTCAGCTGGTCAGTGAAAACATACTAAACTTTAATGTAAGTCTGGTAGCAAATAAAAATGAGCCTGTTAAGGTAACTGGGGAGCCGAAACCGAAGAGCCCGGCGAAGTTTTGCAATAACTGAGCCCTGACAAAAAGTACGAAGGACTCGACGAAATGGTTTCTCTTGTTGAAGGTATAATAAAAACTATCTCAATTATCACGTTCTAACATTATTCAGAAGCATTAAACTGAGCGAGGATTGTTTGAAGAATAGCATTTATTAGTCGAAAAACAGCTATTCATAAATTGCTTTCTTGAAAAACACTGATACAATTAAGTTGACTACTGATCGACCAAACTCAATCTTAAATTATTTTGTTAAGCTTATATATTTATCTGACATCTTTCTATAATATATGTACATAGTCTATTTTTCAACTGACATAAAATTAATAACTTCAGTTGCCATGGCAACAATTTAGGGAAAGTCGAAAAGACAATTTTCTTTGGCCGTATTTTTTTATTTTTAAGTTTTTTTTTTAGATTTTAATACTGAAAATAATGAGCAACAGCATTAAGACTATCAAAAAGTAAGAATTAGTCATAAAGGTGTTGGCGTTTAGTCATTACTAATATAAAGCGAAAAAATTAAAATTTCTAAATTAACCCGCTAATTTTGTGACTTATTGTTGAAATCCACCAACGAATATGCAATCACCGATACATTGAAATTCGCAGAGGAAATTGGCAATACTTAATTCCACGAAATCGACATTATCACGCGGTGTGACGTAACATCCTTATTCACTAATGTACCTTTAGATGAAACCATCAGTCTTCTAGCAGATAAGGCAATTACCAACAATTGATTGAATACTACATACAACCTGAACATCACAAATTCTTGCCCGGTTGATTTCTTTACTATCGCAAAGAAAGATCAGTTGTTTCAGTTCGATGGCGAGCTTTACAAACAGTCAGAGGGTGTGGCTATGAGTGCTCCTCTTGGTCCTCTCTTGGCTAACACCTTGTGCAGTCTTGAAGTACAACTTAAGCTCCAGAACAAATTAACATCATACTGCAGGTGCTATGTATGTCGATGATACCAAACATGAATGATGAAACTTCTGCCTATTCTTTCTTGCAAATCTTGATTGATCTACATCCATCATATTATATTAGTCACGTTGACAACCATTATACGAGAAACCCTTAATTAGTACCATGCTGGACCTAGCCTTCAAGTTATTATCTAACTGGCTAATATTTCATGAGGAATGTATCCGCGTTGAAATCTTATTCCTACAGCTGGCATATCCTGATCACCTTATTCACTCTTTGATCTCCAAGTTCAATACATCCAAATTAACCCCAGCACCTCCTTGCTAGATCTACACCTGACCTGTAATCAGTACGAACCGTTCTAACGTTCAACTGGAACAAAAATCCGCTGACTCTGTGCGAAAACAGTTAAAGGTTCTTGGGAACACGTTAAACGTTGACTTATGCCAAGTCTTCAGTTATCGAAAAGTTGGAGTAGATCTCAACCTTAGACGTTGTCCGATGTTTCTACCCGTGATTTTCAATGTCAAATCTATCTAAATCGACCTAACTAAAGAAAATTGCATAACAGTAAGACAACATAACATTTTACCTGTAGATGGTAATATGGAGGGTAGTAAAGTAGCTCAGCCTTCAGCGAGCCAGCCGAAAGTAGCAGCCAAGTCGAACTGCACTGCAGCATCCTCGATGCCGATAGTTCTAGGGTGCAGTTTACATGTGCTGTATCGTTGAAAGATAATAGGTGAGTATTTCCCTTTGGTTTGGGTACAATTATTAGATCTGATTCATTCTTTCCTCAAAGCAGAAGCGAACATTTGACGCCTCAAGGATAAGATTAAAGAAGAGAAAGCAGTTTCCACCATAAACCTCACTTTGTACAGAAATTAAGTTTCTTCCCTAGTACACGAACACGAAAGGAAAACTGTTTGTAGCTAAAACGTGCATATTATGACGCATGCATTCAAATAGGGTACTTTCTCCTATTAAGTTTAGCAACAGTACGTAATAAAAAAGAGTGCTTTTAAAAGCTATGCATTGAATGACATAAACAAAAATCGAGATAGAAATGGGAAGTTTGTAAAGTCTTACATAGTTTATCGTTTTTGAAATAAAATGAAAAACAACATATCATCATAGGCAGTCAGCGGACCATGTCCATGGCTCAGCACGCCGTTGCGACAAGCATTTTCTCTCGTGGTTCAAGAGACCAATTCTAGAAGACATATGTTGCTGGTACAGGTGCTGCTTTTTTTGCGCTGCTTTTCTCTTGGCCCTTCATTCATCAGCTTCAGCTTTCAGCCTTTTTCTCTTGCTTAGAGTGCCAGAATGCACAAGAACCTCCAATCACCCCGATCTGCAGCATGTGTCTCCCAGTTGCCTATTGGGAGGCCGGTAGCAAGCATATTTCTCTTACAGACATCCTTTAATCGCAGCTTAGGTCTGCCAACAGGCCTCGAACCAACTCCAGCTCACTATACAACAAGTCCTTGGGAAATCGCCCGTCTTCCATTAGCTGCACGAGGCCTAGCCACCTCAGTCTGCGCTGTCTGAGGAGGGTGAACATTGAGGGGATATAGTCTCTTTCAAGCACCTCGTTGCTGGAGACCTTATCGGTCCATGATATGGAAAGGATGCGACGAAGACATCTCATATGGAAGGTGTTCAAGCGCTTCTCCTGACGAGCGTAGGTTTTCCAAGTCTCTCTGCCGTACAGTAAGGTGCTAACGATGCAGGCACGATAGATGGCAACTTTAGTCTTGATAGTTAGTTTCTTGTTCTTCCAAACTCGAGCAGAAAGCTTTGCCATATTAGTTGCAACCTTGCCAACTCTCTTTCCTAGCTCCACATCGAGACACGTGTTATTTGAGATGGTAGAGCCGAGATAAGTAAACTGTGGCACGGCTTCCAAGGTGTAGGTTTTGATGGTTAGAGCAGGCAAGGCTTTATTGCCCTGACACATGACTTTCGTCTTTTTTAGGCTGATGGTAAGTCTGAGAGCCTCGCATACATTCGAGAGCTGGTTGAGAAAACCCTGGCGTTTTTCAGAGCTGTGAGCAGCAAGGGCAGCGTCATCAGCAAAGAGAAGGTCACGCAAGGTTGTTTTTCGAACTTTGGTCTTTGCTCGAAGACGTGATGACTGTTTCCCATCACAGCGAGTCCGAAACTGGATGCCTTCTTCAGTGGACTCTAATAAAATGTTTCAAGAGAACAGCACACAGCACACAGCCTTGTTTTACGCCGGTGTTTTTGTCGAATGCCTCAGACATGTTTTCGTCATATTCCACAGTACCCCGTAACCCATCATGGAATGACTTGATGAAGTTCAAGGGTTTTGACAGGCAACCAATTAGGGGCAGGATCTTGAAGAGGTCTCTACTGACAAAGTCAAAAGCCTTTGTTAGATCGATAAATGCAATGTAGAGGGGCTGTTGTTGCTCTTTGTATTTCTCCTGGAGTTGCCTCAGTGAAAAAATCATGTCCACTGCCAAGTCGACCGATTTGAGCGAAAACCATACTCGGATTCGAAATAAATAACTTTTGAAATAAAATGCAATACAACATATAGTACATGTTTTGTTCGGCATTTTTCAGTTCAAACATCCGACGGGTTATAACATATAATGTCGCCAGACTACGTACCTTTTCAGTATTTTTTTTCCCATATTAATCTGATGATTGTTTTGGGTATAATGTGATAAAAAAACAGTCAATATTCTTTTTACCATATTCAAATTTACAAATCTGTTCTGAGCAAATGCAAACTACTAGTATAATAGTTCTTTGTATCCCTGCATTCATTACTTTAAGTTATATAATTCGAACAAACCTGTACTTTGTTGTAATTGAGTTTAACTTCTGCATCACCATTGACCAAGTGAACAGGTTAAAACCGTCCTTTCATCTTTACAAACACAATCGCAGGCAGATCTCCGTTCGTTGCCAGCTACAGGGTTTGCCGAGAAATTTTCATATCTAGATGTTCCGTTGGTATAAAAAAGTCAGGTAAAATAAACTTGTCAGGAACATTCTCTGGATGTTTTGGATCTTTCGTTGGACCCCGAATAATAGTCAAGTTTTCTGCTTGAGACAATCGGTTGAGGCACAAAAACAGGAACAACAAATTTAAAACACCTGTTTCGTTCTCCTTTTCTCCTTGAGATTTTATAACTAGAGCAAATTTTCTCCTGTGCAATGACATAAATTAACTTTTTATTAAAACTGAAAGACTTGAGCCAAAAACATCATATCAAGCTTTGCCTATTGTCATGGTTCATTTTTTAAGGTGTTAATGAACGGAAGTACCTTAGCAATAACAGGACTCAAGGGGTTTAGGCGAGGGTGAGGCAAGAGCTTTCTTTCAAATGTATAAAACTTCGAGTAGACGCAAGCTGACAGAAGTTTTTTTGTAAAGGAAATAAATATTTGTTGCGTCTTGCGAACCGATCTAAAGAGAAACCACATCGATGTTCGTGCTGATCATGAGCTGAACAAGTGAGTGCAAAAATTTAAAGTGTTCAAAAGCGTTCAAATCCCTTCCCCATCCCGCTACGCTACATTGTCAGTACAAGTGCTTTATGTCACTACCCCTGACAAAACTTTTTTTGTCATAACTTGAGAGCCGAAGTTGAGATTTGAGCTTCGCGGTGTTTTCTCGGGAGCGCTTAACAGCTTCCGGTCTTTTGTTGTTGTTAACAACGGCCTAAGAAAGTTTTGACTTTATAAAGGAGCGTTTCAATTATCAGCCTAATCATCAAAAGTGAACCCATAGCTTGATATGGCGCAAATGCAACGCATTTTCCTAAAAATTTGTTGACAAAAACTAGTTTCCTCGCATATAATTACTGCCTGATAAGCTCACATTCTTTCCTATTGTTATAGAATATATATTGGTTTGTGGTAAATAACTATGTGATATTTCTTATTTTCATTCAGTACTTAAAATCTAACTTTTTTAGCTTTTGCCGGCATCTCATTTTTTTTCTCAATGTATGTTAAGACAAAAAGGATCATGAAGTCAAAAAGTCAAACCATGAATCAAACTGTTCTTGAAACCAAATAACATTTTTGACATCTTCACTCTCTTGAGACACTCATCCTATGTATTCCTTGTTTGAATTTCAACAAAGAAGTAACCAGCTCTTTTATAGCATGACCAAGTGTTTCATGACTTGAAAATTGACTTTTGTAAGTAGCAACAACAATGATTTGCGTTTGAGTTAAAGCACAAAAAAGGTGCGACCTGAAACTATCGAAATTTAAAACAAATTTTTTTTTCGAAAAAAAAGCAAAAGCAAATTGACGTTATTTGACTTTTTTTATGCACGTCTTTAGTTCTTGTTTCATTTTCTTATGTTTGTTGGTTGCTGTTTCATTGAAAACAATTTTTCTTAAGGAACTAATTAATCGAAACATGAGAGACATTTGCTCATATGCGTAGGTCTGTTTATCTAACAACCCGAAGAAGGTCTCTCTTATTAATTTTGATTGTAAGTCTATCAGATATCGATTGTAATCCAAAATATTAATTTTAACTGCAAAGACGAACAATCTTGAAACAAACAAATGCTGAAAACCAATATCTGAGTCTCCTCTGTTTCTTATAAATTGAGGAACAGAGTTCAGTATAGACCTTTGAACGTTGGAAAGGGTTTTCTTCAAGATTCCATTCGGGTTTGTTTTAAGCTTGTATAGTGGCTACAATACAACAGCAGATACAAAAAGATTTAACAAAACCGTTTTACTTTCTTTAAATCATACATCGTGTCTAGAAGTAATCAAAAATTCAAAAGCTTCATATATGCCAATGACTTTCTCATTATTTGAATGCTTAAGGTATTGTGCAATTAAGTGGCCCTCGACATTACATGCGTAAGGGAAACTCTATAAATATACACTTAAAGTTCATATCAAGCTTAATTTTTTTTACTTTTCGGACAAAAATCTTGTCATTTTTGAATTCAAAATTCGAACAACCAAAGAAAATTTCCAACTCTAAGTATGCTTTTTAATCAAAAAAAGATTGGAAATGTAAATTTCGACCGAGCAGGCTGTGGACTGGTAACCTGTGACGTAGCAGCAGTGAGTTATGTTGTTTTTGTTTAAAAAAAACTTTATTTCTGTTAAAAAATGTCATAAAATTTTTATTTCAAACAATTTCAAGGGAATAATTCATTAATTAAAGTTATAACAATGTTACTATTGTAGCCAGAATTGAATTTTTTGAGATAAAATTGATTGTCTCTGCTGCATGCCTCGTGCTACGTCATATGCCTCCTGCTACGTCATCATTGCACGCTTCAAGTCTAAAAAATGTAGTAGGAACGGCGAGAAAAGGTTTTGTTTTTGAAAATTACCTCTTATTAAAGAGCTCTACTAGTCATTTGGATCTTAAAAAAATAAGCTTTATAGGGACTTTAACTTTTGACTCATGTACACCCGTATAAAAATAACATTTCAATGTTTGCCTTGAGAGGGACTGGAGCCCTAGCTTCTATGGTTCCTAACAGGGAATGCTAAGTATTATCAACATTGGGGAATGCCAATTTTTTTGCAGCTTGCCAGATTATCGACTTTGTGGGTATTGATATTTGCGGGTATTAGAAATGAGCCCTTTTGCATGTTTTCTCTCCGCTATCAGTGCTACTCAAGGTAAAGGCAATTGTACTTCCCTTAAACTTTGTTTTATTGCATCTACACGGGGATTTTACCCTTTTTCTTATAATTATATAAAGAGCAGACTTGTACGCAAGTTAAGTTTACAAAGCTAATAAATTGCTACTGTGGAGTACAAGCAAAGATGTTATTGTAATCTCGAGGTAATTCACTGTACTTTGCTGTGACTTATAGACTTTGTTCTTTTTATGAAAAGAAAATCAGTATCAAAAGGTATGAAATTGTTGGAGGTTAGCTCCTATAGGGTGCCCTTCTCGGAAAAAAGAGTTATTCTATTTTTAAATTGATACAAATGAGTTAAAAATTAAGTTCGCAATTACAAAGACTATCTTTTTAAGACTGAAATTTTCGTGAATATAGTTTGTATGTAACATTTCCTGAACAGGCTTCTATTAATTATACATAGCTTTCTAAGCATTGCTTATAAATAAACATGATAAAATAAGAAGGGTGCAAAACCTTATGGTTTAAACGTCTTAAATGTACTTGACAGTGTGTTTCATGCAGTTTGCAGTGCCTACGGGAATTCCGAACGGAAATCCATCATACAGAACTACGAGCGTAATGAAGAATAAAAAAGAAAAGTAAATTGAAAAGACACTCTATTCAAATGTTCTTGTAAAGTATCCGTAAAAACTGAATACAGCTGTTGCTCTATTGTAAATTGGGAGATCACTTTTTCCTAAAAGTGCTCGATGCACACCAATGCAGTCTGCTCAATGAAATACAAAAAAATGTGAAAATTGAGAAAAAAGCTTTTAGAAAACATTTAAAATACTGGGTAAAATTCTGGTGACTGTACATTAATTTCACGCTTCACGCGATCATCAGATTAAGAAGTTAGAATTATAACTGCTGTTTCTCTAAAGTTTGTTACTGTACATGTAAGATATTTTACATTCTGAATAGATTTTCGATATCCATTATTATTTCTCAAGGGACTTTTTTCAGCGCAGTCAATCCCTGCACCATTGAAAAAAAAATGTTCAATCTAGTTTTAACATCATTGGTTTTTGAAAAGGTTAAGTTGCTACATAATCTCTCTATTCTTAAAATACTATTCTTGGAACTAATTGAATTGAGTATAATCCGTTTTTTTAGTATCAGATACAAGCGCCAACCCGCAGCTATAAAGCGTCCTTAAGACTGCATCTCATTTTGGTAAATGCCGGGAGAGTTATCATCTTCATGCCGCTCCCCATAGAGGAGAGAAAGTCCACTGAAAATGGAAATCCGTGTTTTCATATCCTTCTACTTCAAGAAACCCTGAATCATCTTTGTTTTCCTGAGTATTCTGGTAAACCTGTAAACACTGTAGGTATATTTTGGTACAAACTAGTTAACGTTCTTGTTATCAAAGTCTTATTATTTTTAAGGATCAGCAGTCGCCTGTGTCAAACTATGAGCTTTTGCAGAAAAAAGGTAAAAGGAACAAGGTGACTTTTGTACTTTCTTGAGGGCGTTGCAAATAAGCTTTATAAGATCTTGCCCAGTGTTTTTGAAATATACTTTAAAATTATGTGTGTTATGCAAGCTTTTATTGATTGGGATGGTAAAACACTTTGGCTCATTTTTTGCCCAGTGATATTTCAAACCTTTTGAAGTTTTTTTTTTTTTTTGAAAAATCGCTTTTAGGTCATTCTTTGTTTTGTTTAATTTTTATTTTATTTTTTAAACTTATTGGAGCCACTACTGTGGAAGGGTGTTTTTAAAATGTTAAGCAAATTTTAGTTTCAATTACTATTATTTTTTAATTATCGGGATAAACCAAGTTTATGTGCGAAAAGTTAGGTTCAAATTTTTAGTGTTGGATCAGGTGTTATCATGGACATTGACCCAGTGCGAAACTGTTCTTGTTTCTTACTTGCCTGGACTTTAATAAATCTAGACAATATGAATTTCCTTTCAGCAGAAAACAATTAATACAAGCTTTCTTTTTTCTTTACGGATAAAACCCTTTTAAAAACCTTTCTCGAAGTTTTTCTTAGTTTTCGTTTTCAATTTTTTTAATCGATCAAGAATTTGAACCAATTTATTACCTTGGTTGGACGTGTCGGATGTGTATACCTTGCAACAGCTACTTTTTTTATTTTTTCGTACGTTGGCTTGATGCACTGCCGCTTACCACGCCGGGCACAGAAGGGTCCGATTTTGCTCCCAATCAGTGGCGGTACTTTTTATTTGGACGCGCGTTAAATTCCAAGACCAGGTACCGAATTTACGATCGTCTATTTCGCCTTCTTTCGGCCCTCTGATCTCTTTTACGAGGTCATCGATCGTAGTTTTAATGGCGGAAAACGACTCTTCGAAACTTCTTCTTTCGATTGATACCAAACATTGCGAGTTTTTGTGAGGACTCAGTAAAATAGTTGAGCGTTTTACTCAAGCGTTTTGTTCAAAGTTGCACAATTATTACTTTCACTCGAACAGAAAGTACTCTACCCTAAGTTTCAACTTGCCACGGCTGAAACTATAAATAAGAAATCAGAACCTCGTTTCAAGTACTATTAGTAACATATTATTAATATATACAAAAAATCACTATACCAAGCCTTTACTCTCTTATAAAAACTGGACAAAAAAAATTCTTTAAAAAATTTCACTATATTATTTAAATTCGTTTTAATATGTATCTATTCTAGTTAACCAACCAAAACATTTAAAATAACAAGCATAAATATATTTTTTCACAAAGTACAAGCATGCATGTTTGTTAAATTCATTTTTTCTAAATTCATTTTTTAAAATATATAGGACTAAAACCTAGACAAATTCTTTTCAGTTTTTTGTATTTCTTTTTTATCTGTTCTTCTATTTTTTTGTAACTTAAGAACCTTAATATATTCTTATGAAAGGGGGGCTTTAATTGAAAAATTAAGCCTAACAGGTTCTTAATTTTTAGGCTTTTTACTGTATATAGCGAGGTGTGCTACCAATGCCGGCCCTCGTACGGATTTTGTTCGTTTCTAATTATATGTACTGAGTTAACTAGGAATTAATTATTGTTGTTGTTATTGTTATCATTTCTGACTTGAGTTCAAAAGAGGTTAATGTTAACAAAGTGGTTAATTGGTCTAGTCACGATGACACAATTACTGTAACTAGCAAATTTCGACAAATTAGTTTTTGACTAATTTGTATTCCTTTTATGTTATGCTAGTTGATAATTAAGTACCGCGGCTTCAATGATGTCATTATCTCATTATGCAATTTCAAAAACTTTTTCTGAAATAAATACTGAAGTAGTTGATAGAAAAGGAATGTGTCCTGCCATTTTGTAAACACTGTGGCTTAGTAACCTGGCAGAATCACGGACATTTTTCTAACGGTGGACAGGGAAGAATTTTTTTTTCGTGTACAGATTCTTTTATCTCTCAATTAGTAATAAATATTAATTCGCAAAGATAAGATCTATATTTGGATTGAATTATACAAATATGTCTGTACATTCTTGATATTAAGGTGGTCTTATACAACTAAATAAAAAAAATTCCAAATCAAGTATTTCAAGAAGTTTTTCACTTTTGCAGTTACTTGTCATGAAATGAGACCAACACAACAGATTATTGAGAGTCTTGTTGCCTTTGCAACAAAACAAACACTCTCAAGGGTGATAAAAGGTACCCCCATTACAAACCTAATTGGGTGAGAATGAATAGTTGT
>JAOBRD021148421.1:0-10853 GCA_027575215.2 Hydrozoanthus sils | reverse complement strand
GTCACTAGTAATTGTAATACTAGCTGCTACACTATGATTCATAAACTATATACTGATCTTATCCTAGCGCCCGTGGGCTACATGAAGGGTTTCGGTTGCGCGCAACGTTGCATGCAATGTTACGTTGGGCTTTAGTCGCTCGAGGGCCTGGGTCTCTTTACCACCTTCAGGTGGCAAATTCAAAATGGCGGCGGAAGGGGAGATTCAAGTATCTGATCATAACGATTTAAGTTACGATGATCTACCACTTGTATTGGATACTGATGATATCCGAGAGAAGGAACTGCAAGTACAGAAGGTTCTAGCTATATGTCCACACTTGGAAGCGAAAGATATCGAGAGAGACTTAAAGGTGTCAGGAAGTGCAATCGCTACAATAAACCGCATATTTGACGGCCAGGTTGGTATGTTGTATTGTTTGGGTGTGAATTAAAATTCCCGCATTGATTGGGTTGTTAACTGCTTAAACATTCAGCCGAGGGCTGAGAAACATTAGTGCTCAACCAGATTTCGAAAGCATTTGCATTTTGAAGAGATTTTTACGGTGAGCTCTGCTCTGTGTTTATTACATTCTGGTGCTGGCGCTGCTCATTCTTTTGCGAAAGTTTATTGAGAAGCAGGCGATTTTTTGTGTTTGAATTTTGAACATATTCTAATTGAGACTGAGTACACTGGAAGACTGGATATGATTTGCGAAGTTGTAGAATAAACAAGCTTTCGCACACATTCTGGCCAGTATTATTTTTTGTAGCTAATTAGCTTTTCCGTTTGATTTGATGTGGTATGTTATATGTTTCTACCAAACTTATCGTTCCAAGTCTTTGTAATGCCTTGCCGTAGGTTGTACTGTAAGCTCTTGTAACATCAACAGCCAACTGAATACACTCTCGGCTCATACGCTTCTTGTCATTATCCAAACGTTACTGTAATGTGAAACGCATAAACTTATATACTGTAGCTGAACATTAGATCTCATCCCTAAACCAACTTGTATGAAGTGTGTATCATTCTATGACACAGACTTTGAAAAGACAAGTCTTCGATTTAATATTTGTCTTTATATTACGAATTGAATTTACAGTTTCAATCAAGGACTGAAGAACAAAGTTATTCGGGTATGCAACCATCTGGAGGTAAAAAACAAAGCTTGACTGCAGACATACCTTCATCAATTGCATCTACAAGTGCTCCATCTTCACCTTCCTCAGTTTCTACGTACATCTATTCTCAGGAATTGAGTGACACTGATAATGATGAAATTGTTATTATAAACAATGGAAGAAAAAAAGAGTTTACTTCTCTGAAGGATCGTATTTATAACAAGCAAACAAGCTGTGGTGATGCAACAAAGGTTGATTTAACAAATGATGATGCTTTATGTATCCCAGATGATGATAATGAAGTGAGTGTTGTTGGAACAAGATTGCGTATTAGTCTTAGTGACAGTGAAGATGATCTGCCTGCATTTCTTCAGGAGGGTCAGAAACCTATTAAAGATACAGTCAGTGCAAATGATTATTCAACACTAAACATAAAGGATAGCAAAAGCTGTGATAATTTTGTTCATAAAGATGACGCACAAAAAGCTGTAGATGACATTGTTATTGTTTCTGACAGCATGACCAATTGTAAGATTGTTAAAAGGAATGACGAGTGCTTTGATTCAAACTCTGATTTTGAAAGTGAAGATGAAAGCCTTCCTTTAGCAAGTACAGCTATGCATCCAATATCAAGTCGAACCACAACTTATTCAAAAAGATCATACAGCACGTCACAGAGAACTGATCCAGAATCTACCACTAAAAGTCAAGGCACTAAAACAGGAGAACCTAGAAAGAAAAAGACGCGAGGAATGCAAGATGAGACTTTAAAAGAAAAAGAGAAAACACTGGTATGTGTGTAATAGGCCACTTTGTTATGCTGATTCTTACTCGATGATCCAGCCTTTGGGGGCAGAAAATCCCAAATTTGGGCACCCACTAGATTTAGGCACCCGACTAGATAACCGATAATTATTTCAGGTGCCCACTCACTATATATTTGTTTTATTCAATTAGCTAAGTTTCTTTTCTTTTGTAAAAAACGGTGCAAAAAATTGTTGTTGTAATTTGTTGAATTAATGAGACAAAATTTGCCAAACAATACTAGTTTTCCCCTACAAAGGACTAAAACAAGTAAAATTCTGCCATAGCAAGATAGTGTATTTTGTTTTACTGTATGTGTTGAGACTCTATATTTTTTGAAAGTATTACCAAACTTCACCTGATGACAAAGCAGCCATTTTTTGGTGCCCTTGAAATTGAAATTTTGATGATTTCTGAAATGCTTAGGACACCAGTGTAGTCCCTGTACCCCTTGTTCTAGTGAATCAGGGTGCTATTTTGTTACTGTATCATAAAACAAATTCACTATTATAAACCTCCTTGTTTTTTTGTCTAAAAATGTATGCTCCCAACTACCAGTAACAATGCTTGTCTGCAACAGTTTGCATCATTGTACTCTAAAATTTTATAGTTTTGCTTTATGCAAGTTATTTTTTTGTACACTTGGTCTCTATAGCTTTTCTCAAAAACTTTTGACTTAAAAGATCAAGATATTCAGAAGCTGATGCACAGTTGTTCCCTATACTGAACCTGTCCATTTGTTTTGCTGTATTTCAACATAATTTCCAAAATGACTATTGATAGATAACATGCATTGCTGTTGATCAGAAATAGTTATGTACAGTATGGTGTAGTCCCTGCAGCCAGGGCCAGGATATCACCTGACACTATTAATCAGATCAGTTATCGAATATTAAGGATTGTTTTCTGTGTTCTTGAAAGATAAAGCTTGTTAAGTTTATATATGGTTCTTTGTTTTGTTTAAATTTGCAAGCCACCTGAGAGTAAATTTTAGTTATCACTAATAGTTTTCAGGTGAAGCCTTATAATAGCAGTTGTTTTTCCAGCTCATTTCTCTGAATAGTAAAATTGCTGTTGAATCATGGAATTGTTAATCTCCTCTATGCTGTACCTGTGTCAAGGACTTCAGCTCAACTTCAGGCACATGTTTATGATTATTCAACCTTACAGTATTTGGGTAGGGCTCCAGGAGGTTGTTCACTTTTAGGTAAAGATTTAGTTGTTGTTCGTAAGAACACATTTATAGTTCAAGCAATGATTGATTGCATTCCTAGACTTGAGACTTAGCCCCTGTTTGAGTTGAGCCTGCAATTTTCCCAGAGAATGACAGCAGAAGTGTTTGGTTGGCACCACTTCTATGGCAAAAAATAACTAAACTAAAGCTTATCCTTTTTCAATTGGGGTGGATAGTGGCAGTAGATATTCATTTAGCCACTATCCACTGAAATCAACAAAAGGAAATTCCTTTCAAAACAAAAGAAAGATTTCTTAGAAAAAAATAGTTTTTTTAATTGAATCATAGAGTGTGTGAAGAAACTCATGCAAGAGCACCTTAACTTACAGCTGCAAATGTACAAAAAGGTTACTGCAGTTCCTTGAAATATTATTTTCAAACCAAACTTTGTTGCCTTGGTGTTTTGAGGAATGTCATTTTCTGTAATTTTTCAATATTAGATGAGAAGCAACAACTTGCATTCACCATTTTATTTCAGAGTCGTTATCTACTCTTTCGGAGGTACAAATATTCTCACATCTACTATTTCTAAACCAATCAAATTGTGCATACCCGAGCTTGTATATTATACTACTGTAACTATGGGTATACTCAAGTTAGCTATAGACAATATTATACCATTAATAAAAAGTAGATACTTTCACAAAGGACTATTTATACACCTTTGTGGAGTAAAGTGCACGTGTGTGACTTATGATATTTAAAAATTTAATTGTTTCTTTTAATTTAGAAACACCAACACAGCATCTCACTTTATCACATTTATAAACAATACAGTACAAAATGTAAAGCCATAAATACTTAAAGATAATACTTTGGATCAGAAACAGGAAAGAAAAGCAGCAAAGGAGAGAGAGATGGAAGAAAAAAGACTTGAGAGAGAAAAGAAGAAAAAAGAAGCCATGGAAAAGAAGTTTGCAAAAGAAAAGGAGAAATTATTGAAAAAGGTGAGTGTTTGATGCTTGGGTCAAGGTGTGGAGGAGTTGGCACTGTATGCTTCATGGTGCTGACAGTTTGCAGCAACAAAAACACAAAAGATGGAATAACAACTTTGTAAAGAAAATTGAAAAGTTAAAAGCTAAAATCTGTCATTAAAATAGATCTGCTTCTTAGAGTTTCATGCTCAAAGCAATCAGACTAAAATGTTTTGGTTTAGCAGGATTTAAAATTTGAAGTATAAAACTTATTCTCCTCTTGGCATTTGCTAATTTGTTTGCTTCTTTTTTTAAAAGGTTTGCTTTAATTTGTCCAAGAATATCAAAATACACACTTTTTATTCCATCTTTCATCTACTGTATTATATTTTTATTTGGCCATAAGAATTTTTAATGCTGATAAAGTGCATTGATAGTAACCCTTTTTATCCTTTTCTTTTTTCATTAATTTTAACTAGAATTTATAAATTACCCTATTATTATTATTTTTTTTTTTTTCTCATTAATTTTATTTGTGAGTGAGCACTGTTGTTATCTTTTTGTGGTATATAATATTTCTTGAGTTTGTTAAAAAATGCTGCACCTTTTAACTAAAATGCATAGTGATTCTGTATATCCAGAACTGTTAAATAATAGCACAGAGGGATGGTTGAGGCTCAGCAGAGAAAACATGCTGCTCTTTTCTCTATGCATGCAAGATCTTTGTACTATAATCATTTAGGAGAGTCTTCGCATTTGACATTTTTCCCCTGTGTAATTTAATGGAATCAATATATTTAACAATACAGTTATTCTAAGAGAACATCTTGGATATGAGATTTTGAATAACAAAAGATTTGTGTAGCACCAAGTTGGCTATAAATCAAATCAAATCCAACAAGCACAAAGGAATTGTTACATAATTGTTTTGTTAAATTTCTTAAGTTTCCAAACCCATGCAATGGTATGTACTTGAAAATGAAAGCTAAAATGTACTCAAAACCATACTGTATTTCAGCTTTGTAACGCTGCACAGCTGGTCAGTTTCCATATATGGTCAAATTTGGTATAAATTATACTGTATGAGCTGGTAACTAAGATTAAGTGAACCAATGAATGATAGAAAAGCAATATTAAAGTTTGAAAATTTGATGTCACTTGTTAGAAAATAAGCCTGAGATAATGCACGCTCTGATTGGTTATAGCTCTGTTTTCTCTTACTGAATATAAACCACGGTATGGTGTCACATAATGCCAAAAAAACCATTAAATGATTTTTCTGTGTGGACTTGAGAGGTAATTTTCTAAAAGGAATAAAACAGCCCCACTTGTGTTTCTAGACAAAAATAGAAAACACTATGATGTTGCAGACACTTTCTTCTCAACACTTTTCTCGTGTTCTGCTATGTCATAGTGTGTTCTATTTTTGTCTAGAAACAGATGCAAGACTTTTTATTTCCTTAATAAATGATTAACCTAGTGTCTTTTGTATTGAAAGATTATTTTGTCAGCTGAATCTGTGAATTGTTTTGTTTTGAAGCCATGCTTTTGCAATATACTTCATTTTTTTGTATATACAAGACTCTTTTTTTGTTCCTTTTGACAAGAATGAAAAAGCTGAAAAGAAATGTTTTTTTCAAAACAAGAACCCGTGCTATAAAAGAGATAGCTCCTCCCATGCCTAACACCTTTCAAAATTCAAATTTTGGACCAAGTGGCAGTTCAACTTCTCTTTGAGGGATAGAAATGATGCAATTCGTAACTGCTAAAATTTAAATATTCGCAATTTTTTATATACAGTAGTGGTAAAAGAAACACAACTGAAGTTCATTACGTTTCAATCTATGTAATTGGTTAATCATATTAGTAACCATGGTGACACCACATCCTCACACATGAAAGATAAGAATAGTCTCTTCACTGTGTGCAATAAAGACACAATTTTTTGGTAAAAGGAAAATTTCTGGTATTTCATCAGTATCTATAAATTATAATTATTAAGAATAAATCACTGCTAGCAGTGTGTGAGTGGTAAGTAATTGCAGCAGCTCAGTTTTTTTGGGAACACAGCTTATTATGATGGAAAAATCAAATAATGGTAATAAATTATGAACAAATTGGGGAAGTTGAGCTTGTATTTTACCAAAGTAACTTAATTTTTGTCTCTATTCACTGTGTTTACTAAGCTTCACTTTTGAAATAATTTATTATCTGTTTTAGGCTGACAGTATGACCTGTAAAAGCCAAAAGCGAGATGAATGTTTGAAGGTAAATTTCTTTTATTTTCGTCCACAATTACTGTATACAACATGTTGGTAATTCAAATTAGAGATTAAAGTTGTTTACAACTTTCAATCCCAAACAAAGGAAATGAAACAGTACTCACAAACCTCCTACCTACTCCTCAGTGCTGTTGCCACTACTAAAAAACAGCAATGCTGCTTTTGGTCATTGTAGCATGTCTTTTTTATAAAGTTCTATTTTGATTAATGTTTACATGAAGTTCTTTCTGTTCAGAATCATTGTAACTTAAATTAAGTTCAAGGTTAGTCTTTGGTATATGAAATCTTGCCATTCTGATCAGACAATCTATTGAAATCCTTTGCAGTACTTCAATTTCTTAAACTTTAATCCCAGGGTAACTTAATGTAAACTGACACAAAAATGATTCAAAGAAGCTATAGCTCTATACACTGGTATGTAGAGCATGGGAGACAGCTACTCAAATGTTGTCTTAAATTCTATATTACTTTTCTATTTTTGATGTTTAGTTTACTAATTTTGCTGCACATGATGTTTGGTGGATAGAATAAAGTAAAAAGATTGAAACATACTCAATATAACACAAATGAGATTTTTGGGATTGTATTTTTAAGGAAGACAAATTCTCTTAAAACGTGTATAAAAATTTTATCGTAACCTTAGTGGATAGATCTTGCTAAATGAGGAATAGCAGTGAAAAATTTTATCAAAATTATTTATTATCGTTCTCAAGATATTAACATTAAATGTTTTCAACTGATTATGTCACAAATTGTAACAGGCAATTTTTTAAAAAAAATCTACTGTCAAGTAAACCGTTGGATGAATTTGAGCCAAACTCGTATCGATTATCTATCTACAATAAGCCCAAATTTCTCATTTCATGGACACTATTAGGAGTTGACAAAATTCCATCTTTAACTCAGTAGGCAATCCAGTATTAGTTCATTAAATTTATATTCAGTTTTAAGATTATAAAATTCTTTGACTTGATTGCGACTGTGTTAGCGTTATTACTTGTGTAGTCTTTTATGAAAAACTTCTGTTGAACAAACTACAGCATGTCGTTGCATTAATTGATCCTGGTCTACTGGAAGAAGCACAGGAACTTGATGGAAAGAATGAAATACTCACAAGGCTAGATGCGTTGGGAGCCCAATATAGAGTTCAGCCTCTGGCTACCCACTCTACTGTGATATGGCAGAGAGAAGATGTAAAACACACTGTTAACTCAGATATGCAGGTAAGTAAGCAATTACATGTGAATTAATCTTTTACTAGTTATAGTGTTTCACTTTACGTTACTTTTAAGCGATCTTTTGAGTAAACAATGCACTGAAGTGGCCTTCAGACTTTTGAATATTTCTGGAGCAGAAAATACACTTATTAGTGTTGGTATCAGTTTGTTACATCAGGTCTTCCCTGAGGTATTGTCAATCATGATGCGGCTACAGACAAGTGCTTCCTTCACTGTAGATCTTTTTGCTAGTGTGCTCCTTCTACAATAAAGTTTTACCTTCTCACTCAATGCCAGTCTTGAAGCAAGTAACAAACCAGCTCCTTATTGGTTGACAATCTTGATATTGTGCCCCGTTATATCCTACCCGTGTCAGCTTTATTGTCAGA
This sequence comes from Hydrozoanthus sils, assembly GCA_027575215.2. Lineage (NCBI taxonomy): Eukaryota > Metazoa > Cnidaria > Anthozoa > Zoantharia > Hydrozoanthidae > Hydrozoanthus > Hydrozoanthus sils. The sequence continues at coordinate 2,913 of JAOBRD021148421.1, read as the reverse complement.
CACTCAGGTTGTTTTGCAGTGCTTGTTATTTATTGAAGTGAACGCATAAATTTGTTTTCTTCTAAAGTAAAGTTGAAGTTGAATATCTTCCCCGTATGCTACATTTGTATTTCTTTTTTTACAGATTGCAACGGAGAAGACTTTATCAGATGAAGATCAAGTTCTGGTGAGACTTAAAACGGCAGAATTCGTGGAGATGATAAACACCTTCTGTCTTGTAAGTGAGTTTACTCGAGTTGATCCGACGTGAATCTATTGTGGTTTTGCGGGAAGTAATTTTCTCACACGCTTCTTATTAATTTGTTTGTTTATGACATTTTGACTCGACGAGCCACGGGGAACAGGCAATAGGACTCGAGGTCCCCTTCGAGGTCTGCCACCCAGGACCTACGGTTTAATGTCCTTATCCAAGAAGACGCAAAGGTCTAACCGTTTGCTGATGTTAAAGTAAAGGCAGCACTTTCTCCTCGGTTATTTTAAGACCCTGAATGGAGGTCCGGCACAGGGAATCGAACCCGGGCTTCCCGACTGGACTAACCAGCAGGGTTCGTACGGGTCGTGGTAAACCTGGAAAGTCATGGAATTTTAGAATTTCATTTTCCTGGCCTGGAAAGTTATTGAATTTGGATTAGGGTCATGTAAAGTCGTGGAAAATTAGTACGTGAAGAAAAAATACAAACAATCCAGATGTTTTTACAAAATTACACGCCTTTTGCTGAATAATCATTGATTTTACCACGGAGATAGACTCTCAGAGACGCAGCGCGGTAAAACCGTGCAAGAGTTAAATCTTGCATTATGCTAGGAAAAGGGAAAATGAAACTACCTTTATGTATTGAAGGAAAAAATAACAATGCTAGGTCATGGAAAATCGAGAAAAGTCAGGGAGAGTCATGGGATTTCAGAAAGTCAAAGGAGTACGAACCCTGAACCAGGCGGCGGTTGAATTTTATAGGGAAGGAAAATTTTAAAAAAACAAAGGAGAAAGGATAAAAAAAGTAATCAATCAAATAAGCAGCCTAAGAAAGGGGAAACCAAAAATGACGACCATCAACAAATCAAAATAACAAAATTTAGCAAAAACATAAAATTATCTTTAAATACGAAAACATTCGGACTTATTAGATTAGTCCGAACATTAAAAAACGTCCGAAAATTTTAAAAGTATTCTGAGTCCTAGTGTGATCAGGAACCCATATTGACAGAGTTTAAAGTAGTTCCACAACGTGGGTTCCTCATCTTAAAAAAACAATGACAGATTTTTGAAGGTCAACAAGTTCCTCCTCTGGAATTGTCTCAAATTGTTTTACTCTTGACGTGTTCGGTGTTTCGTAGCAAACTAAAAATAGCAGTTTCAAAGGAACAGTTGTATCGTTTTTGTTGGTGTTGTTTGTAAACCGGTTGAGTTTTGTTAGTTATTTTCTTAAGGTCCGATTACTTTCGTAATTAAAGTAACGAGAGATACGCTGTGAAGGTATTCTTGCTGAGTTATACACGATTTTTTTCTTTGTGAATGCTGGTTGAACCAACGAAACATATTGATTCAACGAAGTTGACAGATATACAACATAAATCGTGATGAAATTCCAAGAAATGCTTTGTCAGCTCCCGTAGATAACTGTTGTAGCTCATTGGTTTTTGTTGCTGGCAATAGTTTTTTAAAGTTACAAGTTTTTGCCATGCAACAATTTAAGTTTGCAGACGTTGTGTTAATGATGGGCTCTGTACACACCGACAGGGAAGAGCTGGTGCTTGTACAGACGAAACCTGTGAGACATTGCGGTCCTTTACAAAAAGAATGAAGCAAATACACGAAAACAAACAGATCACTTTCGCAGTCTTGGGGCTGGAAAAATATTTCAGGTTTGTATTCCTTGTATTAGAAACAATAACTATCAGGGAATATGGAGTTTAAAAACCTTTTTTGATAAAAATAAGACATAAGGTCATTTGCCGTACCAACTTCATTTCAAAGAACTCTCTTTTTTCCCTTTCAAAGAATGACGTGAGAAAATCTGGGAACCTGTTAGTTGTACACCAGTCAAGCCACAACTTTCATGGTATGGATTAGGGAATAGATTTATGGTGTAGAATTAGAAATGGATTTTCTTTCAAAGCTGACAACTTCCTTTTTTATTGGTGTTTAAGGCCTTCGCGGCTTGGGAAAAGCAGTCTACAGGCCTTGGCAACAATGTTACTTCCTGTTTTTGGTATAATTTTAATAATAAGGGCTTGCTTGAATGACAAAAAGGTGGTTAAAAAGCTCATAAAAACGCTAGCTTTTCTATTTGCTTTTAACTAAAGACGACCTAGTAGTTGAAAAGAATTATTTTAACCTTCTTTTTTACTTTTTAAAAAAGACCTCTCTGTATACAAAAGAAATTAATCGAAATAACTTTATCAACGTTACTTTCTCTATTACTTTATCGGGTTCAACGCATAATCACTGTTATTTTCTTTTGTTTTTGTTGTAACGCAATGCTTGTTGATCTGTCTACTAGTTTTTGGGACAGATGATAAAAAAACTTCCCTTCAACTATCAACACTCACAACCAGTTTCTTTAGCATTTGTTGTAAGTGTTGATAGTTGAAGGGAAGCTTGGTGGTTGCTCTCTCTGTTGGTACTATAGGGGCGGTGCTCTTCGTATATTTTATGGGGCAAAATAAGCAAGTCGGTTTTTTAAGGGTTTTCAGAGAAAATTCAAGGTTAAATTTAGAAAACGATATTTTAGAGGCGCAAAAGCAAAACGGGCATGTTTGTTTTGAAGCTTTCTCCTTTTTTTCAAAATCGGTATTTTATAATAGTTTTTGGGTAGAAAGTTTTCACGCCTTGATTATTTCACATTTGGCCACGAGTATCCCTATCCTTTTTACCCCTCCCCCATCCCCAATCCCCCTCTCCCTCCATCCCCC